>CABFOW010000540.1:28002-38149 GCA_902141385.1 Timema californicum | reverse complement strand
CCATATTATTAGGTTGTAGTGTGTTGCATATCCTTTGTTTGGAACATCGTTACAAAGCGTATAAAGCAAACAGGTAGTAAGACATGCTAAGTATTATTTTTATTATTGAATTCAAATTCTAATATTCAAATCTTAAAAAAAAAAAAAGTACAGTACAATTTTACTTAAAGTAAAATATTTAAAATGAAATTGGTTTAATGCTTGGTGCCAATGACAAATGATATTTTGTTAGTCCTTACCAATTTCACGCAGATAACCAATGGAGGAGTAGAGTCCTTGAAATGTATTATCGGGATTTTCGGGAAGTTCTTTGCGCCTTTCTCGTACGGCGCGTAGTATTTCCCGACTTTCTTGACGTCGACATCACAGAACGCCACCACTTTCTCTTGAAACAAAGGCTCGAGGGATTTGTAAAAATGTCTGCCCTGCTTGCCGGCATTCCAGATTGTGAAACTTGGCCAATCGATCAAAACCTTCTCTTGAAGTCTTTTGATCCGGATATTCCATATTGTTTTTCTAGAACATTTAGACATATTGGTTAGAATAATGTTTACTTACAGTTCCTTTAGTCAACCTCAGTTGTCTCGGATTAAAGTTTTCGCCTCAGGACCTGATATTTGTGGGTTCATGCCCATCTGGGGGCAATGGATTTTTCCTGAGCCCATCTCCACAGATCCGCAAACTTATGCATCATAAGACCAAACACAGGTGTTTTGTACCCCGGGTATTAAAAGTCCCTCATCTCTATAAGTGGACAAGTTACCGAATGAGCTAAGGTGTTGGACGAGATAAAAGGAATTTTGGACGGAGGGTAAAAGAATAAAAAAATATAATCACTTTATTTTGGTGATAAAACATCTTACATTTGTACTTACTCGTCTATTGAGAATGTAGTTGCGCCCGGATGATAGCGATAGACTAACAAACAACGAGGGACTTTAAACAATCGCCCATCGTGGTCTAGGTGACGATAGAAAAATATCAGATCCTCTGGTGTCCCTTTTCCTGACTCACTAAAACCTCCAACCCTAGAAAGGTAAAAAAAAAGATATATATATATGTTTGTTAAGCTTCATTCCTTGACTCCTAATAGTATCTAAGTAACAGTGTGTGTGTGTGTGTGTGTATGTATATATATATATATATATTTATCGCCGCGTCTTACTTCCTGTTCAGGTAATACACATTTATATTATAATTACTATAATGAGATAGAAATGCAGAAGGAAGCACGGAGAGTAGAATTCGGGCGGCGGAGATGAAATTCATACAAAGTATTTTAGTAAATACAAAAATAGAGAGTGTGAGAACTGAGGAAGTAAGGAAAGAAATTTGGGTGGAAAAGCTGAATGAAAGAATGAACAGGGATGGAGTGAGATTGACATTTCAAGAGGACAGGAGATGAAAGACTACCAAAGCAAGCAGTCGATTAATAACAGTAAGAGCCGAAGAATAGAGTGGAACAAGATAGTGAAGGAAAGATAAACCATTCAAGTCGCGACCGGGCAGAAACCGGATAAGGGGAAATGATGATTATAATCATATTTTTGAATTATTCAAATCTCACTACTCGGGGTCGTGATCCTATGGCTTTAAACCAGGAGTTGGCAACTTGGTTGATCAAACTCGACCTGTCAATCTCGTGTCAAATATCAATCGATTATGTGAGAAACCTACAAGCTACATTGTCATTAAAATTTGATCTTTTGGGTCTTATAATCTCGCAAAAAAAATAATATTTAAGTGTGACCAAAAACGCGTGATCCATTATAACTGGAAAAGTTAAAAGAAAATTCAACAGTTTAATATGAACATATATATTTTATCTGTTATATATTTATTTCTAGAAGCTTGGAAACATTATTATTGGCGAAAGATTAATTTTAGGAAAGAAAAAAAGAGTGAAGGAATGAAGGGCTGATCGAGGCCCAAAAAGGGTGCCGACCCTTGCGTCTAAATAACAAATAAAATCTGTTGACTCACCTTTCAAACACCTTTCTGTCGCAAAACCACGTGGGCATTATAAGAGTAGGACCGTGAGAAGTGTAGATCTGACGATACAACTGTTCCTCTTTGAGGGAATTGGCCCAACGAGTGAAACGAACCGTCGAGTCCTCGGGTAACCTTTCGAAATTGGAGCCTATTATCTGGTCAGAGGGAAAAGGTAATAAACTGTATAGAATGTTTAAAAATAAGGCGGAAGTAGCAAAGAATCTCAAAAGAGATAATCCTATTTCTATCCTGAAAGGTAACGATCTTACCTTAGTTGGTTTTACTATGACATGACCTGCATGGTCTAAGACCTCATACAATATTATTATTATTTAGCACCACGTCTTACTACCCGTCAGGGTTGTACGCTTTAAGTACTAATTACGCTAATGGATTAGGAATTAGAAAGGTTGAATTAGAGGAACTTAACCCGCATTTGTGTGGAGGGAGAGTGGAAAATCATTTAGGAAAAACCACCCCCAGTTCACCCGACCGAAATTCGAACCTCGATCTCCCCGTCCTCAACAGTCGAGCTCGACACGACTAGCGTGTTAGCCAACTACGCCACCAAGGCGGGTCACACTCACAATAAACTAGATTGCCGATTATTGAGAAATCAAGGTTCGTATCCTGGTCAAGTGTACGTTTTTTTTCCATAAATGGTTTTCCACTCTCCCTCCACACAAATACAGGTAAACTTCCTCTAAGATAGTAGCATAATTAGTACATATATGTATAACCCGAAACAGTAGGAAAATGTATATTGCTAAAAAAATATTCTATGGCGTAACTTATAAGATAAGGCCATAGTGTAATACATCAAGGTAAGAATGCTAACTTTAAGGATGAATGAGTCGGGGGGACGGGGGAGAAGCTCCAAGGTGTCAGCTCACAATCGAGATATACCGAGAGAGCGGCCGCCATCTGCTGGCAAATATAGTGCTAACATCTGCAGAGAGGCTTTCATATGCTCAGCGCAATGAACCCTCTGGCCGTTGATCTCAGTTTTCTAGTGTGTCACACTGAGAAATTTGAATGAAAATAAAAACCTTTATTTTTGATTAAAACCATTGATGTGAGTAATAATTTTAATAACACGCTTTATGTGTTTCATTGATTTAATTCTTTTTTTTTCGAAATTTCAAAACAATGTCTTCAGAACTTAAACTTTGCAAAAAACATAACATTTGTACTTATTCTGATTTATTTAAAGTATTGAAAAAACCGTAATTATTTAATGTATTTGATTTATAAACATGTTATAATTGCATTTTACAGGATAGACTTAAATTTGTTTTAATAGTTGTACTAGTTAACTAGCATAAAATATAAATGATTTGGGTGGGCTTAGGTTGGTTGGCATGCCAAGCGACTTTGCAAATATGACGGTGTCCTGGTCAGAAGTCTGGCCATAGCCAAAGTGTGCTAAAGAACAACTTACCGCGTTGGGATGTTTTTCCGCGGCTTGGAATTGCTCGCTGATTCGATCAGGCAACATCAAGTCATCCTGCGAGAAAATGTTCCAAATTTTATCATTTGAAAAGTTGATGACACGGCTATCAAATATATGCAACTGTTGTCTTGTATTTTTGTTTCCACTTTATAATTTGTAATTAATCAGAAAATATGTCAAAATAAAGCAATAAAATCGACATTTAGTATTAAGTTCCCAAATGTCAGTCATATTACAAACTAGCAATCCCACATGGCGTTGCCCGTGACTCATAGTGCCTGTATCTCTTTAACGTAATTCTAAACCAGATAAAAAATATTTTCTTCGAAAGTTTGTTAAAAATAGCCCATTTAAAAATCCGGCTTTGAGGTGCATTCGAACTCCTTTCTGTTCACCTATGTTAAAACGTTTCAGATCTCTGCGTGCCGTGGATTTGGCTGGGCATCGCACAAAAACAAATACACAGAAAAACCGTTCCTTTTATTATTATAGATGGTTTTAAAATGTTTGTCTATATTTTAATTTCTTAAAAGTAAAATAAATTTGACAGGCACTTACGACATCTTGAAAACATAAATAGTTTCCGCTACTTTGGTTCACTGCTTGATTCTTGGAATATCCCACTGCAAAACATATTATTATTATTATTAGCACCGCGTCTTACTACCCATTCAGGTTACACACACTTAAGCTAATGTGTAATGGTAGGGTGATTGTGAGATGAAATGTCATTCACAAGATGTCTTGTCAGAGGTGAAGGAAGGGTTTGGTAATCAGATAAATTTGTGGCGGGACCGAGGATTGAACCCCGACCGCCAGCATAGCAAAACATTATAGAATATGTAAACAAATTAAAAAAAACACATAAATACCTCTAATTGCATGATATGTCTTAAGTGTGTAGGCCCAAGATTCCACATATTTGTATGAAGGGAGCGTTGGAATTCATTTGAAGAAAAACTATCCCGCTACACAATGCAAGGATTTTAACCTTGACTTCCATAGAGATATTCTTTAAAATTGAAAAATGACACCTGTACAAGAGAATCAAACCCTGGACCTTCGACTTATTACACCGATGCTTTAACCACTGAGCTATCCACGTGTCATTTATCAATTTAAAGGATATCATATTTATAAGCGGCTTGTAACGCTCTGGGGTGTGTCGTGTAATATCCCAAGTTACTCATGTAACGTCTAGAACAAGTGATCCTGCCTGTCCCTGTGTCGAGAAAATAGGATACCGTTATTTATCTGATAGTGAAATTAAACTCGGTGGAGTTCAAGAAGGATTCGTCCAGCTTTTATTTATCACCTTCACACTATAGTGAAATGTTTCTTTACAAAGCGTCCTATCCCAATACTACCCCGAAGGTTGGTAACGGCTCGGTTGTTCATGTCCGAGTGCCCGACCTACCGCCAACCCACGTCACAACTCTTTTTTTTTCATTCACCCTTGAGGCCTGGTGGCGGCCTCGCCAACCATCCCTGAAAAAAGAATTGGGGTAAGGTATGCTAACGTGCATATTTATCACACAGCCTTAATATGCTACAAGCTATAACCGTAACTAACAAATATAATATCTTGGATAGTTAATCTATCTTCCATATAGATGGCAAACCAGTAGGCCTAATAGGTTAGGGCAGGGGTTCCCAAACTTTTGTAGACCAAGCCACCCTTCACATGTCAGAGTTTCCATGCGACACCCCTGTAACAATTTTTTTTTTAAAAATAGCCCGAATTAGATTTGGTGGCATTTTATTATTTTTAAAAGAAAATTTTATCGCTTGACCTTGGCTCAGTCCACTTTCAGGTTGTAGAGGAGAAAGTTACATATGATGCCACGCCTGGTTTTTAAGGAGCATTAGAATCTGGAACTCAAATGAAGGGAGCGCTTTCACAAGAAAGAAATTATGTGTTTTCTTGTATCATTTATTCCATTCTTTAAAATATGTATGTGTACATATATTGAAAATTTGCACGTTGCATTTCACTATATGTTATAATTTTTAGTTTTTCCTTATAGCCGCAATGCCCAGTGCAAGACCGATGACTCCCCAGTGCATCAAGATGCAGTTCGGGAACCCCTGTGCTAGGGACAGCGAATGTTAACTTTATAGAAATTGTACTGCATTTGTGTAGAGAGAAAGAGTGGTAAACTATCCTCAGAACACCCGACCAGGATCGAACCACAACCTCTCTGCTATTGGCGGTCTAGTTTAGGTAATGCGAGAGTGCGTAGACCACGCGGCCATCGAAGCGGCTAAGATTTAGTTACCCCGCTCGAGTCGTCTCTAACCACAAAACCAATCACGGACCTCCTTTTGGATGAGGCGTTGTGTTTTTTGATGCCACGAGCGATATATTCCTTATAGGCTCAATCCTCGTCTTCCATATCTGGACGAGTTCCCAGGTTCTGTCTCTGCTCGCATCATCGTAGATGGAAACTTGTACTACGAGGGAATTGAGAGCAGTTTGGCCAACTATAGATTCCATACAGTCGTTGATCCAGGCTTCTCCATTATGAATAGGTGTGATAATTGACTGAAACCATTAAAAAAATAAAGTGTTTCCTGTAAAAAACAAACAGTCAAAAATAAAGTTTTAGAAACATATTTGTCACCTCTAGAAATTCAAAATAAACTACTTACCCATTACAAAGTTATCGGTTGGTTTTAAAATGGAAACGAAAGGAATGTCAGGTAAAGTTAGTAAATCAATTTTTTTCAGTTTTCTTGATAAAAAAACTTTTTTGTACAAAATAAAATATGTATTTTTTTTATCACTGCTTCTTACTACCTGTAGAGGTTATACACATAATTTTATGATAAATTCCTCTAATAAGGTAGACACGAGGAAGAAAGCATCTGTGTGGAAGGAGACTGGGAAACTATTTAGGCAAAACCACCCTCAGTAGACCCGACCAGGATTCGAACCCCAATCTCGTCATCAGCAGGCCAATCTAACACAAGAGTGACGCCTTAGACTGTTCGGCCACTGAAACAGGTAATAATATATTGTTTTGATAGAGAGATTTAAGAATGCTTTTTGCTTTGCTTTTTATTGAGGAATTCCCCATCTAGATATATTCTGAAAATTGAAAAATGACACCTGGACACAGGAATTGAAACCGATACCTTTGGCTTAGTGTGCTAGTGCTCTTACCATTGAGCTATTCAGGGATCGTCGCATGATCGAGGCCATCTTCACTCGTATTTTAAGGCCCTTGGCCCCGTCGAGTGCAAGTCTTAAACCTATTTTGTGGGATGGTGGGGCAGGAGGGGGAAAGGCGTGGCGTGACTTCACAACTGACCAAAGTATCATTCCGCGCCAACAAGAACAGATGGATCACGGAAACCGTAGATGGCGCTAGCTACCGCAAAGGTCTTGAGGAAAAATCATATGTTTGGAAATATCAGTTTTCTCGAGAATGAGTGAAATTTTTTATGTTAATATTTTCAACACCCCTTCTAAAATAATGCATCGATGTTTATTAATTGTTACATTTTCTTATTTTTTGTTATGAAGTCGCAATTTCCTATTGAAAAATGTCAATTTTATAGATATTTGATCACTGTTAAAATTAAAGAAGAGGTGTGTGTGTATATAAACAGTATAACTTAATCAACATGCTTCAATTCTCTAACAAACCATTTCCAAAAAGAAAATTGTAAACTAACAAAAATTCTTGAAGTTAACAAATTGTTCTCATGGCTCTGCATTTCCACGTCAAATGAAAAGGGCCAATCGCCTTAAGGCAAGATATTTGTACTATCAGCAGCATAAAGATGCAACCAAGTGCTGTGATACCAATGGTAGCTCTTAGCAGCTAATTTTATATATATAATTGATACACAGCCTCATTTCTGTGATTATAATCATTAATTGATCCCCCATTTATACCTAATTGTAGGCTATAGAGTTGCTTTTTTCCCATAAATGATAATATGCATTTAGTATCAAAGTTTTATTTATTTTGGCCATGCATGTTTTGTTATTCTGGCTATTTGTAGAATGTGTGTGTGCGTATGTATATATATATAAAATGTTTGGACTAAATCAATCTGTAGCTCCGTTTGTGGAAAAGATTAGTTGAGGAAATGCTGGAGCAGCTACTCAACTAAAAAGTGTTAAAATAACAGCTCTGGTGAAGCATTGTAACCAAAATTCTATGAATCTGATGAAGACATAAATAAATTTTAAAATATTATTTTTGGACTTTCATAAGTAACATTGATTTTAAATGGTTTACTGGAACAATATAAATTATAGTTTTGTGATTTAGACTCATATCAACAATAAAATAAGTTTGATGCCCTTACAACGTCTGGAGTCTTATTATTCATTTTTACATGGATTTCATGATCTATGATAGATATAATTTACTAGCCATTTCTACTAGTTCACACACTTGTTAGATAAAAAAAGCTTTTAATCATAGACGGTAATATAATTAAACAACAAACATTTGTAAACAAAATCAGTCAGTTTCGCCAATGAAGGTACTAAAAATAATAAAAACACGATCTTGAGCTATATTATTTTTAGTAATACACTTCTAAGCTAAAGCGGTACCATCGTTCATTGTAAGCAAGGTTCATCTATAAGTACTGTATTCATAAATTTTACTATGGCCACTTATAAAAATGATCAATTTTTATTTGTCACATATTTAACAAAATTATTTAAGGTAAAAAGTGTGTGTAAATATGTAACTCGCCCAGATCAAAATTTTCTCTATCTATGTACAGAGAAAATAGGGTTCAGTCTACCAATGAGTAAACGAGATAATGAACACAAATTTGACAATACGTACATCAACTGTTTTGAGGTTGAAAACTATATTAGTGTAACGTAATACGTATTTTATGAATACCAGACGTGACTTGTTGCTATTTCGTTTAATAGTGTTACATTGAAAAAAAGGAGAGAGATACACTCCATCCATATATATATATATATATATATTTCAAAATCGTTACACTAGTTGGTTTTAAACGATGAGCCAAAAACCAAACTAAGCTTTTAGTTAACCACATGTGTGTAATTTATTAAGGTTAGCAAGAAACAAGTCGTGAAAATTTAGATTTCGACACCAGACACAGTCAAGCTAATCTTTGATTATTTTAATAAAAAACATTATAATCCAAGCGAGATAACAATATTATATCTCATTCATTAAAAATATAAATAAACCGCGCATGAGTAGGCCTACCCATCGTTGAAAGGAAGTTTGAAGGAAAACAAGGCTTACCTTTGATGGTTCTACAATGGCGCAGCTTATAAGAAAGGGCCATAGTGTACTTAGTCAGGGTGAATGGATTGTACATATGTATGGCATTTTCATCATGTAGGTATAAACTACAGTTCAATTTCCTCAGAAGGATCTCTTAGAAAATACAAACATAATTTTTTCTGGCCAAAATTGATAACATTTTATAATAGTAATAATAATAATAATAATAATAATTATTATTAGTGTTATTTTATAGGTATAACATTTAAAAATCCAGAGTTAAAGAAAACGTTGCACTAATAATATAATATGCTTACATTATTTTATAAAATACCTTTCCAATGAACATTCGAAAGATCTGATGACTCAACCTTCTACATATACGACCATGATTAACTAACGAATTGAACCGTAGGCAACAACCACTAAATTAAACCATAATATTTTACACTTACATATATTTTAATTAAACCTAGACGAGCTTAAATTAACCTTAATTTCTACATAGTTGAATGCTATGTATTGATAGACTGTATCATTTTATACAAATTAGCGTTTGAAATAGTAGTTTAATATATGGTTTTGCGTTTTATTTTTGTTTATGTTTCCATAACTGTATGTCGGTATCTTTGCAACACAATAAAGTGATACTAATATTTAAATGATAACCATGTTATAGTTTTCTTAATGTTATGAACATATAGAGTATTTTATCTAACATAACATTAATTTAAGTTCAAAAGTGAGGAATTACAATCTTTACTTGTCAAAATGTGCAAATATATTTTGTATGACTCGCGCCTCAAATCTATAAATAAATTTAAATTACAATATTAGTAGTTTTGTGGTGACAAAAATGATTAATCGTTTCAGCGCTAACTTGTGACATACTTGTGAACCAATCCCTGAAATACTTGTTACGTAAGTAAATAAAATAATTTCAGTATATTGCATTAATATAGTGGTAAACTTATTTTAAATGTCTTAACTTTGTTATATCACAAATTTAGGGTTAATTTGTCTACTACGTTTTTAAGTAAAATAGAGACAAAACATCTCTTTGTGTGTGTTTAAATGCCTCATTATAGGCCACTCATGACTAGTTTTCCATATTTTAAATGTAACAGTTAAATGTTCTTTGTTTCTATCAATATAAATAAATCCCCCCTTTGACCACCTACCATAATTGTCTTATAGAAGTGGCATTGTTGGAATGCCATCTTTACCGGCGTGTGGGATTTTTTTTTATTTACACAAATCACTTACTTATGCCACAGGCGTATTATTATTGTAACAAACTTACATTACATTCTGGTACTGTAGTTTAACATTATTGTCTATTCTAAATTTTGAATAATAAAGTGTTTATTTCATTGTTGGAAATGTACCTCCAGAAAGCTGGATTAAGTTTTTTTGTTCAAGGTTGCTCAACTGTTATCTTAATAACATTACCGGAGTGTTTGGG
>CABFOW010000540.1:0-23793 GCA_902141385.1 Timema californicum | reverse complement strand
TACAGTAGCCCCATGGCTTCTTTGGTGCTGACTGACAGCTCACAGCTGACTTCTGACAGTCAACATTTAGGTATATACAGTAGCCCCATGGCTTCTTTGGTGCTGACTGACAGCTCACAGCTGACTTCTCACAGTCAACATTTAGGTATATACAGTAGCCCCATGACTTCTTTGGTGCTGACTGACAGCTCACAGCTAACTTCTCACAGTCAACATTTAGGTATATACAGTAGCCCCATGGCTTCTTTGGTGCTGACTGACAGCTCACAGCTGACTTCTGACAGCCACCATTTAGGTATATACCTAAATTTTGACCGTCAGAATTGACAGCTGCTAAACACATGTTTTTGCAGATCCTATGGTTCGGCGTAGAGATACATAATTTGGTCTGGTAACTTTCCAAAGCTGTCAGTCAGCACCAAAGAAGCCATGGGGCTACTGTAGTTAGTTTAATCGCTACGATAATACCATTGGTGCTTTTATTTTTCGATGCGCGCGCACGTTTACTTTGCTGTGGTTGGCAGTCCTTACTACGTAATGATAGGGTCTAAGGAATTAAGCATAAGGACTCTGTAGAATAGTGGACAGTTCTACCATGGGGGTTAAGGATATAATCTGGCGAAAATATGCCAAAACTTTGTTATATAAGGCGTATTATCATCCAATATTGACATACGGCTCTGAAACCAGGACGGAGAGAGACTGCGTTCAGCAGAGATGAGGTTCCTGAGAGGCATTGAGCACGTAACAAGAAGAGATAGGATAAGGAATGAAATAATAAGGGATGGTTTAAAAGTTATACCATTAGAAGAGGCACTGACGAGAAAAAGGATTCTGTGGCTAGGTCATGTCATGAGAAAGAAGGACAGAAAGCCCTACAGAACAAAGAGAAGGGTAGAAGACCACGGACAAGATGGATGGACCGAGAGTAGATGGACATGAAAGCAATAAGGAGCGGATTGGAGACACGTGGCTGAGGGAGAAGTTTGGAAAGATTGACAGGAACGGAAGAGGATGTATCAGACGATCCGCAGAGGTCGAAACGTTGAATGATGATGATGATGATTCTGTACACAGTCCAATCTGTAAGTGTGGGGTTCGATCTTTCACACAGTATTACTCAACTTACTGATATGGCGGGTTTTTTTTGGTTGTTTGATTTAGCACCGCGTCTTACTACCTTTTCGGATTATACGATTATATACTAACTCGCTTTGCTCGTTAAGGGTTCGGCCCCCAAACTCCCAACGAGGATGTAAACTAATGTTATTCCAGAGCCGTTTTTTGATAGGTCTTACCGTTTACCTAAAAGAGACCTCCAAAGAATTGCCCGCATTGACTTTAAAGTTGATCCGACACTTAATTTTTTTTTCGGGGTTAATTTTTTTAAAAACCTTTTTGAATTTTCCTGTCGATTACAGGCTAGAAGCTATAAGTTTGCCAAATTTCAAGTTTCTAGCTCATCTGGAAGTGGGTAAACGTTAATGTCGTTGAGTGAGTCAGCCATGTGGATTTATAGTAGAATAATTACGCTAATGGTATTTTTTTAGGAATCAGTAAGGTCATATTTATAGGAAGTGTACTTGAATTTGAGGGAAGGGGAGTGGAAAACAGTTTTGGTAAAACCACCCCTTAGTTATTATTATTATTATTATTATTATTATTATTATTATTATTAGCACCGCGTCTTACTGCCCGTTCGGGTTGTACGCACTTACGCTAATGTGTAATGGTAGGGTGATTGTGAGATGAAATGGAGGACCTACAGTTTAACGTGGGATCCGAACCACTGTGGAGGCCTGGCATTCCTCACATTCACAAGATGCCTTGTCAGAGGTGAAGGAAGGGTTTGGTAATCAGATAAATCTGTGCCGGGACCGAGGATTGAACCCCGGCCGCCAGCACAGAAGTCTGACACCTTACCCCCTAGACCGCCAGGTCACCAGCACCCCTTAGTTAAAACCCGACCGAGATTCGTCATCGGAAGTCTAGTCCGACACGAGAGTAGACGATGCGGCCACCGGAACGTGGCTACCCTCCGCGTCTCGGTCAGCCCTTACCTTAAAGGTCAGGCGTGTCGTTACGTCTCGGTAAATAAAAAATGACAACAAATGAAACAAAGAAACGTTTGACGTAGTTTAGTTCCGAGTAGAACGTTTATTAATATTTATCTTCCCTTTGAAAGGGCAGCTCGGGACAGGAAGTTCACATTGTCGGACTATGGATAAGTATTTGTCCTGTCAAAGTCCTCGTGGGTTCTGGTGTTGACATGTGTCAAACAGAGAGTTTGTTACGTAGTCTCTTCCCTCCTCGGGCGTTATACGTATACATCGTCTCCTAAAAGACTTGGCTATCACGTCATACGGTTACCAGGAATCTCTCTCTCTCTATATATATATATATATATATCTCTAGGGTGTGCGCGGCAGCCATCTTAGGTCCAGGCTACAGTCAAATCAAGTAACATCTTAGATTATTGAGACCAAGCAGGCACGTATCCAGGTGGAAAAAAGGGGTTTGTGTAAGGGGCTTGTGGGGCTGAAGCCCTCCTCGAAAACCAAATGAAAAATAAAAAATAATCGTAAAAAAAGATAAACAAAAATTATAAAATTATCTTGTAATAATTTCCTAACTAAAAAAAAAAATACAGTAGTAATTAATTTCAGTTTCACTTTCTTTACTGGACTTAACATCTGTGAATAATAAGATGTAATATATTCAGGAATTTCTCCAAACACGGAGATAAAATATCGTCAAAATTTCGTTAAAAAAAATTACAGTTGGCCCATGCTCGCATTAACTAATAATTATACTTTTCACAACTTTTTATAGAAAATGTATTATCTTTTATAAAAATGTATATACAATTAGTATATTTTCTATTAAAAGTTATAAAAAGTATATCAATAATTATTCGTGAATACAAGAATGGGTATACTTCAATATTTTTTTTGGTACGAAATTTTGATATCTTTTTCTCTCCGTGCAGGTCAGATTCCTCCCCTCCCCACGCTGTTTAGCTCTGACAAGACATCTTGTGAATGTGAGGAATGCCAGGCCTCCACCGTGGTTCGGATCCCACGTTAAACTGTAGGTCCTCTGCGTAAGTGCGTATAACCCAAACGGGTAGTAAGACGCGGTGCTAATAATAATAATAATAATAATAATAATAATAATAATAAGTACACCCGACCGGGATTGGATCGCCGATCTCCCTGTCATCAGCAGTCCAATCCATTGCGAGAGTGACGCCTTAGGCAATGTGGCCATTGAATCAGGTAAATACATATAATATCATTGTATTAACTAACATGTATGGTCTTCGGCAGACCCTTACGTTAGTGACACATTCAACCGCTAAACGCTGTGGTCGATACGGGAATGTGAGAAATTACTGGATTAATTTATTTGAGGTATTTAACGTGCACTTTGTGAACCAGCTGATTATATCAGAACACGACTTACAAGCTAGCTTAAATATAAAACAGACACAACACACAGACCCCACACGTTAGTTTATTACTATCGAGTCGATGGTACCAAATCCTCTTGTTTATAATTATTTCTGGTTGAGTAGATGGTGCCCAATCCATCAATATCTCACATAAAAAGTACCCATCTATGGCTCTGAAACGGGTACGCTACTGGCAACGTTTTGGGAAACATATATTAATTTATAATCACTAAAGATAGTTCGAATGAACAGAACCAAGGTACAGTAGCACCATGACTTCTTTGGTGCTGACTGACAGTCAACATTTAGGTATATACAGTAGCCCCATGACTTCTTTGGTGGTGACTGACAGTCAACATTTAGGTATATACAGTAGCCCCGTGACTTCTTTGGTGCTGACTTCTGATAGTCAACATTTAGGTATATACAGTAGCCCCATGACTTCTTTGGTGCTGACTGACAGCTCACAGTTGACTTATGACAGTCAACATTTATGTATATACAGCAGTCCCATGACTTCTTTGGTGCTGACTGACAGCTCACAGTTGACTTATGACAGTCAACATTTATGTATGTACAGCAGTCCCATGACTTCTTTGGTGCTGACTGACAGCTCACAGTTGACTTCTGACAGTCAACATTTAGGTATATACAGTAGCCCCATGGCTTCTTTGGTGCTGATTGACAGCTCACAGCTGACTTATGACAGTCAACATTTAGGTATATGCCTAAATTTTGACTGTCATGAGTGACAGCCGCTAAACACATCTTTTTGCAGATCATATGGTTTGTTGTAGGGATACATAATTTGGTCTGGTAACTTTTCCAAGCCATCAGCTGTCAGTCAGCACCAAAGAAGTCATGGGGCTACTGTACGTTTGGACACGCTTTGAGTTATAGAAAGGTGAACTTTCACCCAAGCGGGATTGTGAATTAAAAACACTAAAACTTTTTTTTGTCGAGTAAAAACTTTATTTCAGGAGTTTGTTTTGAAATTAATACGAAATTTTAATTATCTGTCAAAACTGGCGAGTACCATTTACATAAAATTGAGCCTAGGTTAGTTCTTTATTACTTACTTTAACTTATTTACTCAATGGCATTAGGAGCTCGATAGTTCATTGCCTCATTTACAATAGTACGCTGCCTATCCCTATCTCGAGCTAGTTCTATCCAGTCCACCTAATTACACCCTATATCTGTCTTGAGCTAGTTCTATCCAGTCCACCTCATTACACCCTATCCCTATCTTGAGCTAGTTCTATCCAGTCCACCTCATTACACCCTATCCCTATCTTGAGCTAGTTCTATCCAGTCCACCTCATTACACCCTATCCCTGTCTTGAGCTAGTTCTATACAATACACCTCATTACACCCTATCCCTGTCTTGAGCTAGTTCTATACAATACACCTCATTACACCCTATCCCTGTCTTGAGCTAGTTCTATACAATACACCTCATTACACCCTATCCCTGTCTTGAGCTAGTTCTATACAATACACCTCATTACACCCTATCCCTATGTTGAGCTAGTTCTATACAATCTACCTTATTACACCCTATCCCTATCTTGAGCTAGTTCTATCCAGTCCACCTCATTACACCCTATCTCTATCTTGAACTAGTTATATCCAGGCCAACTCATTACACCCTATCCCTATCTTGAGCAAGTTCTACCCAGTCCACCTTATTACACCCTATCCCTATCTTGAGCGAGTTCTAACCAGTCCACCTTATTACACCCTATCTCGAGCTAGTTCTATCCAGTCCACCTGATTACACCCTATCCCTATGTTGAGCTAGCTCTATCCAGTCCACCTCATTACACCCTATCCCTATCTCGAGCTAGTTCTATCCAGTCCACCTGATTACACCCTATCACTTTCAGGTTCATTCTAATGCTAACCTCCCATCTGCGTCTAGGTCTGTCCGATTGTGTCTTCCCATTGGATTTACTAGTAAATACCCTGAACGATGTTCTAGATTCTTCCATTCGCTCTGCATGTCCTGACCACCGAAATTGGGTATGTTAGTTTGTTGTCAGTTTCAAAAATACAATAAAAGTTTGATGCAATATGTTGTAACAAGGTATTAATTTTCTTGTTTGGTCGTAATACAAAATTAATAGGTTCTTTTGCGCATATAAAAATAAATAAATGTAGTGTAGCCAACATTGACAGATGTTCAATATATTTGTCTACCTTGAAGCCTCGGTGGGCCTGCGGACAAAGGCGTCAGTCTCGACTTTGTCAGAATTTGAATCCCACCTTTACTGTATTGAGGAGTTTTTTTATTTTTCTAATTGGTTTACCACTCCTTTTCCACACAAATACGAGTACACTTCTTCTAAACTCTACCTTACTCATCTCTATCACATTAATCAGTAGCGATAATTTCTTTCGCGTGTTTTGACGCCTTAAGTTGTGTGACCACAGGTGTGTTTCTTTTGTTGGGTAATTATTTATTGGATGTGAATGGATAGGTGTTGTAAATGACACATACTGTTCAATTTTCATAGGAAGGTTTTTTAGAAAATACAAACATATTTTTTTTGCAGCCAATGTTGATAAAATGTTACTATATTATTGTTGATATATATATATATACTGGTTATTGATAATATCTATCAGAAGTGACAGCTGCATATGATATGACTTGACGTATTAATATATTAAAGTAAATCTAGTAGTTTTTTTTCTAGATATCAAATGTTCCTATAAAAATTGAACTTTTCATTCCTTTCTAATAAATCAACTCACAGTTATAACAACTTTTTTTTATTGGTTCATACGTTTTAATTAAATATGCCGGACACTATATATTCTTACATTCAAAAAAATGGACGATACTTTTTTTTTTTGAAATGTTGTAGGAAGGTCTTTTTTAAGATCAAAATGACCAAACATATACAAACAGCCATTTACAAATGATCTAGTATAAATTACCTTGATTTAACATAAAATTTTAATATATTTGTAGAATTTATTAACGAGTAAACACGCGCAGTGCTGCCAACTTGAAGATTACTCCTTTTTTTTCAATGTTTGCACTGTTTATAATAGTTTATTAAAGAGTACAGCATTGGTTTAAAAAATTCTTTATTAATTAACACTCAATAATTTTCTTAAAACAGTTTTCATATATAACACCTTTTTATCACAAATTCACATTATACATAAAGGGTTTTATATGCTTATATTACAAAAATAGGTTCACAACAAGTACACATTATGTTGGTAATATTTACAAAGTACTGATCGATATTTTGTTCTCTAAAACACTCTTCTACTTTCAAAATTAGATTTAATTTGAAATACTTTCTAGAACATCGATACGTTTAAACTATTTCGAATTTAATTAATATGAATTTATGTGCGTTCCAGATAATACATACACACTAACAAAATCTTTCATTCTATGGGTTTAATGTTAAAAAAGTAAATTTGATTCCTTGCATTAAATTTAGATGACATTGTCTTAGATAAGTCTTTTATTTACCACTAAATATGTTCTGTTAATTTTTAATCATAATATTTTTCATTTTTTTGATAATCAACTAGCTTTATAGCGTTCAATTAAAGGGTAGATGATTAATAGTCAAACACATTTAAAATTTTATTCCCCCCCCCCTTAAAATTGAATGAATGTAATTTTGGACGTATTTTCAGTTCGTCTGGCAAATCCAATCATGAGTTTTATAATAAAATATACAGGATGTCCATACATTATTCTCTCTACCTGCATACATGTGCTTCAGAAAGTTATTCTTGGACACGTGATATAAATTGATTCAAAACAACAATCATTTGTAGTTGTTCTTCATATAGAAGTAAAAAATACCGGCTGTTTGGAAACTCATAGTTCAAAATGCACATATAGCTTGTTTGAACCAGAAGTGATACAAAATCCCTGTAAACTTACATCCGGATAACTCTGCTAATACCACTAAATTGTGTTAAAAGTTTTGCCGTACAACGTCGGGAGAGCAAAGCTGTTCAAGCATGCGTGTACAACAGGTTGCATAGAAATTAGGCACGCGGCACTACACACCTCTATATCTGGGAGCACGGCAGAAGAACATACCACAGTTAATAATAAACAACACAGCAATCCGTCTAGAAATGCGAATACGTTCTGAGGGTAGTCATTAACGGTCCTAAATCACAGAAAGAGCTTGCCATTAATATATGTGCAGTGACACGCGCCTAACTTTTATGCAGCCTGTTGTACACGCATGCTTGAACAGTTTTGATCTCCCGGCGCTGTACGGCGAAACTTTGAACACAATTTAATGGTATTAGCAGAGTTTTCCGGTTGTGTTTAGGGATGTTGTATTAGTTTTGGTTCAAACAAGCTGTATGTACAGTTTAAGCTATGAGTTTCCAAACACACTGTATGCGTGTAAGAATTATATTTTGAGTTAATAATCTTTTATTAAAATGGGCAAAGGACTTATGGACTACTAATAATTTTATGCACAGAATCGCAGCAACATTCTGTTTATTTTGAGAGGTATCAAGTCTTACCTTGATCGATTACACTAAGGCGTATCTAATAAGCTGCACCATAACGTAACTGGTCAAGGTGAGATTTGCTACCTTTCACGGTAACCGCAGGGCACGCTTAAAACTTTATTTAAAAATAATCTGCAATAAAATTTTGACAAATGTTTCGTTTATTTCGATAGTATTAGACATTTGTGAATTATACTTGAAGTTTTATATCGAAACCACTCACTTATTTTTTATAATTTATTTTATAAATTGTGCCTCTAGGGTTTTTATCTTAATATAGTATTTTTTATTAGGGTTGGGTTATTTGGATTCTCGAATGCTAAGGGGGATGTTGGATGCTATGTATATAGTAAATTAAATTTAGTTTGTAAGTTGTGTATTGATATAAGTTGACCTACAAAGGGAACGCTAAATACCGATAGTAAAAAAAGTACAAATAATTGCACACTTTGATTTTAAATTTAAAACAATATCTACAATTCGGAGTAAGCCTTAAGAAAAAAAAAACACTACAATCTGTAAAATAATATACCAGCTAATTTTAATATACATTTTTAACTATAAAATTATTAATACATATACTCGTAATATTTATACGTTAATACAAACACAATAACAAGATATTTGACCAATGGTGCATTTAATTTAAATTTTAAGTGTTTTTTTTCAACTTGCTCGAAATGAAATATGAATGCAAGATTTCAAGGGCTCATTTTATAAAATCCTGCGAATTCACATTTCGCAATTTATTTTAAATGATTACACTTTACAATACTGTTAAAATTGTATTTTAATTTATTTCATTGTATTTACAAAATTTTCTTGTAAGATTCTATTATTACTACCAGTTCGATATGTACACATATTAACACTAATAGAGTATGAGTGAAAAGGGTATAATTCAAAGGAAATGTACCCACATTTATATATACGCGCTACCCTCGCATTAGACTAAGCTGCTGATGACGGGGAGATCGAAGTTCGAATCTTGGTCAGGTTTACTGAAGGTTGTTTTTCCTAAATAGTTTCTCCATCAGTCCTCCACGCAAATGCGGGTACACTTCCTATAAATTGAACCTTCCTTATTCCTAACTCAGTAGCGCAATGAATACATATGTGTATAACCTTAAAAGACAGTAAGACGCGGTGCTATATATATAAAAAAAGAAAATAAGCTTACTTTTTTCTATTTCTAAATAATAAAAAAACCTTTGAGAAAATTGAAAATTTGTAAAACAATAATTTATCAACCATAGTTACACCAATCAAATATTACTCTTTCTTGAAAAAAAAACCAACACATTTTATTATGACAAAAAAGACAATTTACACAAATCTTTTGCACAGTTTAATTGAAATTTAAATATCTTAAAACTCATGGGTTTTAAATCCATATACAATTATTATTCATAATAAATATATTATATCAACACATAAAAATAATTAATACTTCGGAGAATATATTTTTTTAACACAAAATTGTTGGCATCGCCATGTTTCCGCAACTGAGATAATTTACGGATGGTAAATGAAAATCGGTCACTTGCTGGCTTCGATCTAGGTTCATCTACTTACGACCCGGCTACCGAATTAACAATCGTTTGTGGAAAGAGATGAACTTGTATTTGGTGCATGCACGGGACATTTTGTTTGTTCCTTCTTTTAGAAATCTGCGTTGCGCGTTTCACAATCCCCACCCCGCCGATGAGTTCTCGATAGAATGAAACCTAGGTCGGGGGAATTGGTCGACTTCCTTTAAGAAACAAGCCATCAACTCCTTGTCCAATGGCAGTAATGTAAAGTGTGAAATATTTTCTTCTTTTCATTTTAAAACCGTGATTAGTTTGTTCCTTTTATGTTTCAATCCATCTTCCCTGTGCCGTCTTCCAAATATAATAATAAATATAAGCATGGATAGAGTGCTCATCATGGCTGTCCAATAGCTTAGATGGGAGGCCATCATTATAAACAAATGATTATAGAGGCAATACAAATCACGTAAATAATGGCAGAACGAAGACTATGGCTTCGCAATTTCGAATCGTGGTATATAAAATTAAATTATTGATTAAAAAAAAAGATATCTTGGGGGAGATTCATATTGATCACACTAACAATTTTTTTTAAAGAGTTTTTAATAAAAGTTAAAAACCATATTAATCGCAATTTATTAGATAATACATATAATTTTATAAGCCTATTTCCGATAATTGAATTTACGAGGAAAAAGCTGATCAGATTTTGATAAATGACCACTCATTTTAAAGATTAGAGGGCCAGGATGTTAGCAAAAAAATAGCTTCTTCCAAAGGAAACCCAATTTTCACAGTGAATTTCGAGCTTTTACTTCTGTGTGGGTAATAGCTAATCTGTACAATAATTATTTGTTTATATCTCCATGGAAACCATCAATTGTATATTGTTGTACATCGGTAAATAAAATATCTCTCTTTGGTTAAAAAATAACAGCTCAATTCTCACTTAAATGGTATGGTACAACAAATAGATAGAAATCTGGAAGAGGGGTTTTAAAATTTTCATCGTGGTATGAGGGTGAAAATATATACGTTTTAGTTGAAATTAAACACAAAAAGCTTAATAAAATAGATTGAATGTTGATAGTTTTTGACGTGTAAACCTCTACCTAGAAAGTCAAGTGCGACCTCATTCTATTTAACTTTTCCCAATACACTTTTTTTTAGAATATATTTTAGAGCGATAATTTTAAACCACCGCTAAAACGCTCCACTAATATATTTTTATTCATAGTTTAAATTTTACCAAATGAATGAAGGACGGAGTATATACTAAAAAAAAATACCAGTTACGGAAACATGTCAATTGTTACCTTTGTTTTGATTAAATAATCAATTAAATACTTGCCAACAATGAAGGTAATTTATTGACTTGAAAAACTCTTCGGTGATTATTTGAATTACATTTTAAAACTATATCCCAAAGTTTGGGTTTTTATTAACCGTTTAGTTTTGAAATCATAAACTATACATCGACAAACTATATTCGGCACTTTTCAAATTTTATTATGAACTCGATTGTTAATAAACACACTTTTTGTTTCATATTGAAATTATTATCCAACAAATGTTTTTATCTAAATGGTGAATGTATACAAAGAGGGAAATTATAACTTCATTTTATTATATCTTAAAACACTTCTCACTGTATGAATCTCATAAGCATTGACAAAGATTTCAAATAAATAATTTTAATTCTTTAGATATAACTTGTCCATCACGTGTTTAAAAAAATAACTTTTCATGTCTTGAAAGTTTATTTGAATAACTCTTTATATAATATACACTTACTTGCAGTTTATTTTTTTACTCTGATTATTTCTAACGAATATATTGGTAGGCCATGCTTAGATTGATACTCACTTCGATCTATTAAATCAATTAAGCTTTTATTGGTAGACTTAATAATTGTTTATTGATTCCGTTGATATGGACAACATAGATTTTTGTATAAATTAATGTTTTCTTCTAACATTTAATCACTTTTGTAGTTATATTAATAAATTGTGTTCTAACATGTCTGTTTCGAATTAATAGTAATTAAATCGTTTCTTGTCAACACAAGTTTGTGTTCATTAAGTGGCAACTCAAAATAATTAAAACTTTTCTTATTCGTTATAATTATAAGATCGATGTTATTTTTCAACCTCAAGAACATTGTGCATTTTTAATTAAACTGTAACTTTATCGTATTTAATAAACAACAACACCACTTGATTAAAATATTTAATGTGTTAAGTAAAAATGTTAGCATTTTCCGAACAGTAATCATAACCTAAAAATCGTATTAAGGGAAAAGGATTAAAAAAAACCCAACCAACTCACAGTATATTTCATCTGATACAGTGAAATCTCCCTCAACGGACACTTCTGAATGATGGATCCTTCTTTATAACGGACAGTTTATGTTTCCCCCATAAAATAACACTGGCTTTTACACGGAAACAATTTCCCAGTAACGGACTTTTTTCAATAACAGACGTGGATACTGTTAGAAACTCAAGTTTATGCAAACAAATCTCTAAACAATGGACACAAATTGAAAACACCGGTCCATGTATTATATATATATATATATATATAGTTTCTAAAATAGGCTACGTAACAGTGGCGGCTCGTATCTAAAGTTAGTGAAGGTGCTGCTCCAGAAAATGTTTAGCCTTTGTTTTAAAATTGTGTAAAGAAGAAAAAACATGTAAAAAAGGAAAATTTATTCAGAAACTGGATAAAATCTTAACAAAAAAACCCAAACTTTTTTACTTATTTTAACTTAAATTGTTACAGTTCAAGCTTGATATATTCATTTAAAAATGAAATCCATTCTTTTTGTTTTAATCTGCGCAAAAAATTCAATAATTTTCTCATTGATCTCTGTATGAAATTTTTCTCCATTGAAAGTACTGCAAGCGCATTTAGTCCTTCTGTTAAATAAAATAACTGAAAAAAAAATGAATCAAACAGAATAGCTGGAAGCAGAATAATAATCTAATTCTACATTCTTCTACACTTTATCACATTCAAGAATATGGTACACGGTTTTTAAGCACAACACACGCTGAGTTAAAAAAATCTTCCTTCCACCATCACGCCACAGCCGGCACTGCGAGAGCAACAGTGCTTTCTATACCTGGAAGTCCCGCCTTCCTCCCCACCCCCTTCCTATGTGCGCATGCGCACATTAGTCAAACACCACGTCGCTGTCGCTGTGAAGCGCACAGTTCCATACAAAGATTTTTGTATTTTTTAATAAATTGGGGGATGGCTACTGAAGTACTGACATTAAGCTTAAGGAGTATATATTGTACTACACAAGTAAATAAAGAATTAAAGAAAAAATGACTCATTATATTAAATGTTATCGATATTATCAAGTGTAAATAGGGGGTGCTGCAGTTCCGCAGTGCCTATACACGAGCCGCTACTGCTACGTAATAATGACTACTGTACTTCAAGGTCATACCTCCTTTTTTTTACCGAGCCTTCAACAGGAGTTATTCCAGCAGTTTGGTCTGTTACTGTGCAAACATATAGGCCTACTGTTCACATTTAATTTTATTTGGGTGTTCTGTGACAATATATGCATTTATCTACGTACGATATTTATTCACTGGTCATAATAATTGGCTTGCATACAAAACTGTACAGTGTAGTTATTAGATTGTTATAGTTAACAGCTACAGTAAATTATATAGGTTCATAAAGATTAAAATCTGTTCAAGCACTAAGATTTTCTTTTAAATATACATATTCCCAAATAACGGTCACATTAGTATTTTTTTTTTCTAATCCCGCAAGGTGTTTGTTATTAAGAGATTTCACTTTACATTAAAATGGTAAGATTGGTTTAACAACAGACCTATTACCACTAGACATCGCATCAAATCCAATACAGTCCATATTTTCATAGAAAGGACCTTTAAGGAAATACAAACCTGTGTTTTGCGATCAACATTGATAACATTTCCTTTGATAAGCATTGATAATATCTTAGGAAAAGTGACGTCTTCAAATATATTCACATGATTTGACGCTAATGTAGATATAGTAACTTTTATAGCTGCCAAATAAGGTCCTTTATATTAAAATTGGACTGTGACAAGGCCAACTATTACCGGAACCTGCAACCCATGGTGCCTTAAATGACGTAACAGCTCTAGGTGGGCGTAGGTCCCATCCAGTACAAGGGTAAAGGGTAGGCATGCGTATATTACATTTTAAAAACAAAAAACAAAACAATATTACATCTCATACATCAAACAATATTTTTGCATTGCTGAGTATTTTTTTAATTTGAACTGGTTGATATTTTTATCGTCACCTCCAATAATATGTACTGCAAACTGGGTATTTACACAACATATTGTGTTTAAAGTGGGATATAAAGGAATGCTTTGCAAAAAAAAAATTCATAACAAAAATATCTTTAGGCAAAATTAAAATTCTACACATAGCACTATCAACAGTTTTTTAATATCTGTTTATGAGCATAGTGGAATTTGATGACAAACTTTATAAATGGAGAGGGACAGTCTTGTTCAAATTCCGCCATGCTCGTGGCATATATTTAATTTCTGTTGAGATTGCTACTTACTATCAAGCGAAAAAAAATATCAATCGCTGCCAGGCCACACGGCTTAAAGTACAATGGTTTGTGTCGTTTTCTGAAACTACTTCTCTATTCTGTCTGAGCGTATATCCCCTTTCACCCTTCACCTAATACCACTCTTTTTCACATAAATAAGAAAGAGGGTAAAGAAAACTACGGAAATTCTTATATCAAGGTAAAGAGGAGAGCTCGCTGCTAGTTCTCAAATATCAAACAATGACTGTATTTGTCAGAGGAAACTTCTTATCTCAAGGTAAAGAGGAAAGCTCGCTGCTAGTTCTCAAATATCAAACAATGGCTATATTTGTTAGAAGAAAGCTAAATCTAAAGCAGTTTTTCATCAAGCCAAGCCTCATAGCTTCGCTAATATGACCAAAAAATCGTTGGAAATAAGCTAATATCACACATTTGTTTTCTATTAATAAAACTCAGACTATAGGGTTTTTAAGAAAAGAGAGCCCTGTTGGAATCCTTTTAATTTATTTTGATGTAAACCATATTTTGAAATAATTCATCGTAGAATTAAATATTGCGTTAGAGCTGAAAGCCTGCGCGACAACTTATCGCTCACAGAGGCAGCCCTCGTAGCAGAGGCCCAACCCAGCTCCCGGCTGGCGCGAGGTTTGGGAGTAAAAGGGAAAGGAAAAGACAAGAAATGTGTGCAGTACATTCGTATTTGAATGATTACTCGACATTTCCCGCGGTGACGATGGGGGACAAAGCGACAAAGTTTCTTGTTAATAACTACAGTATGTCCCTGTTATGACAGAATGAAGATTTGTGAGCAGTGCTTATCTGTGAAGACATTCTAAAATGGTCAAAAAATGGACTTTTCAGCGCAGTTTTTATCCAAATATTGTTTAATATTTGAACAATGTTCAGTATTAGGAACTTCTATTAACTCTTTATCTCCATTAATGTTTAATCAGAAATGATCCACGTGCAATAGTGTTGGTGTAGATTTACTATTTCCAGCCGACTGTACCACAGAGATGTTGGGCGTGTTATGCACGCTTTTAATGCTTATGGTGGAAAATTAAACCAAAAGTTTCTGGTGAAGCAATATTTTGGGCAAATAATTTTGTTGTTGTTATAAAAACTACAAAAATAAATTATTTTAACTAGAGTTCCCTTATACCCCAACTTATAAATAAAAAATACAAATAGATAACATTTATTTTGTTTACATTTAATACACCAACAAACTAGAGCTAGATAGTTAAAACAAAACTTGCACAAATAAAGATTTTTTTATATATATAAAATTTTATACACATTTTATACCCTGTAATTTTATTTATGACCTTCCCTGAGATAACATACAATTTTTGTTGTTTTAAGTATATATCCTACAAGATACACTTAAAAACTATATTCTTCTTGCACCAAAATAAAGATGTGCATTTCTGTTCTTGAGGAGGGAAAAATTAAATGACCTTAACTGCATTATTATTTAATCACCACATATATTCATATTTAAATCAATATTCTATTACTGAGTGAGCCAAGATAAAGGTATACTGAATCAGTGCGTGCAGGACTAAACAAGCAATTTTTATTTGTAACTTTTCAAGAAAAAAACTACAAAAATAACCTTTTTGAGTCAATATTTGTTTGGATTGCTTCATATTTTTTTTTAAAACTTTGTGTCTTAATGATTTATTTAGCGGGACAATTATTTTGGT
Organism: Timema californicum; assembly: GCA_902141385.1. NCBI lineage: Eukaryota > Metazoa > Arthropoda > Insecta > Phasmatodea > Timematidae > Timema > Timema californicum. Next base: position 7,997 of record CABFOW010000540.1, on the reverse strand, counting down.
TTTATTATAAATTTTTATATTTATATAAACATTTGAATTTGAAATTTAGAATATCACACATATATATATATATATTCCTAAAGATTGTTAATACAAATAACAGATCTATGAAAATTTCAATTTAAAAAATCGGACTGGGAATTATATTCTATAAAATCCGAATTCGGGATCTGTTTTAAATTATAAATTTGGAATCCGATACGAATCTTTCAAAATATTAAAATTAGAAATTTCGAATCTTAATATTTGGCAGATGATTATGAGATTCGATATTTCTAATCTAAAATAGATCCCGGATTCTATTGTATAGAATTTACAATTAAATTCTATACATATATATATATATATATATAATGTATCAAAATAACCTCTACAACATATTGGAATTTAGAATTAAATTCTATACAATCAGAATCTGGGATCTATTTTAGATTAGAAATATCTAATCTCATAATAATCTGCCAAATATTAAGATTCGAAATTTCTAATTTTAATATTTTGAAAGATTCGTATCGTATTCAAAATTTAGAATTTAAAACAAATACCGAATTCGGATTTTATAGAATATAATTCCCAATCCGATTTTTTAAAATTGAAACTATCATAGATCTATTATTTTTATTAACCATATTTTTTTTACATCCATTACTTTTTCCAGCCTGTGTCCTAGGTCAATTTTTTATTCAAGCCATATATTTTCCACTACCGGCTTGCTAGGCCTGTCATTGATTCTGGTTTAACCATCTAATTTTGCCAATCTTGTAATATTTAAAATTTAGTCAATTTATTTTGGACACGGTTTACTGACCTTTTCTTAAATTGGAATCAATTTTTTAATATATATATAAAATTTAGTTTAGTTTTCGACTCGGATTTAATACAATTTCTTTATAGAATATTATATTCGTATTTAATTAGATAGATACATTTTCATTTTCGGATTTAAATTTGAATATGCTTAATATAGTTTTTAAATACTTTTTTCTTTCTGCACTGACTTAGATAAAAAAAATGATCTGTGTACTTGTAACGAGTAGTCATAATTTAAATGTTGATACCATGTTAAATGATTTCATAACAAAAATTTCAACCAATGTTTAACTTTCATCAGACATTAATGTTGTTGGTCGGACCAACAAGCTATGGGAGAAAAATGATTTATGTAAAGGGACCAAGTCAATATCCTAGTGCGTGTCATCGAAGAGCAAGTATTGCGATAGTAAAAAATTGAACTCGAGATTTTAATAAAATGTCGACGTTGCATGACCCCACCGAAACACACAAAAAAAGTTGTTTTTGCAATGCCGTCCGTATACCTGTACTTTGGGTTAGAGCTGAAACTATTTTACCGATTGCCCCGCCTCGGTGGCGCAGTTAGCTAACGCGCTAGTCGTGTTGAGATAGACTGACAAGGACGGGGGAGATCAAGGTTCTAATCTCAGTCAGGCGAACTGAGGGTGGTTTTCATAAACGGTTTTACACACTCCTTTCATGCAAATGCAGGTTCACTTCCTCTAAATTTAACCTTCCCGATTCCTAATCCATTAATTAATTAGTACTTAAGCGTATAACCCGAACGGGTAGTAAGACGTGGTGCTAAATAAAAAAATTGAGCTCACACCTGGTATCTGGGGTTTTCATAAAGCCCCCTCGATGGGTTTTTGGAATTAGATGTCTAGCCATAAATTTAAGGGTAGTTTACTGACGGGAAAAAAGATTTAAAATTGATTTTCTTAAAATTCACTCTAACAATTTGGATTAAATTTTATATATATACACTGTTTATCATAATAAACAAAATGGTAACTCTCATTTTCTCATGAAAATAACTTCTTAGGGTACTTTACATGGGGGATATTTTCCAATTTTGGGTCATTTCCCCGTAACTATTTGAAATACAAAATAACTTATTGTTGTAAAATTGTAGTACTATTAAAAATAAAAATCTTTTATTTGAAATTTATTTGTATAAAACCAGTAATTTCTGAGATAACAAACTATTCATTAACACATTAGTATAAGTAGTATAGCCATATAACCTGAAAGGGTAGTAAGACGAGGCAGTAAGAGAAAAATGGTCGCTAACATAACTACAAGTTATAAACTAGAAAAAAACCCACGCATAAACACAACTTTGTTAAACCAATAATTCTGTTGGCAATTTTAAAAGCTCTGTTTTTTTTTAAATAAAAAGCACACCAAAATAATATTCTCTTCTTTATATAAATTCTTTTTTAATACATCGCTGCCCGGTTTTCACGCCGTATGTTATATCGTGGGTCTACCTTTATCCTCGTGCCTTTGAATGGAATTCCTAGATAGAGAAATTACATTAAAAAGAGGAGTCAGTCGGTGTTCTAACAGTTCGGGGAAACATTACAAGGCTCATAGACTGATTGGATGGTGCCGGACACGAAGGGATGTCGAGTAAAGAGAAGTTATGTAGTTACGCAAAAAAAAAAAAAGTTCTTTTCAAAGAAGTGATTAAACACATATCTAAGAAATGTGTGTGTAAAAACTCGTGGGTGGACAAAGTCAGTGATGAATGGGTGCTGAAAGAGTTCAGTTTGAAAGGGAATCCATTTGGTCAATGTGAAAGAAGCGTTGGTTTGGGCATGTTGAGAGGATGAGTGTGGAGTGAATGACGAAGAAAATATATGAAGGTAGAGTGTGTGGATCAAAAGGAAGAGGTAGGACATGTAAGACGGGGCAAAATGTTGTATATGAATGTGTGATAAAGAGAAACATTAATAGTTTTAATAATAAAAGAGCATGTATGACTCGGTGTATGGATGTTGTTGAAGAGAAGGGAGTATTCAAGAATAGGGAAGTGTGGAGAAAGTTAGTGACGATGGATTAAGTACGGAGTTGATTTTTGAGCTGTNTTTTTTTTTTTTTTTTTAGCCATTTGCACAGTTCCTTGTCTATTCTGTGAGAGAACGGTGTGATTATGTAGCCCGAAACCTTAGCTTACTCGGTGGCAAGTCTGTTTATTAAGCTAAGGGTCCCGAGTTCTATACCTGGAATGGCGGAAAAATTTATCATTGGTGAAATGTGGATTTCACCTTTTACAGCGGTAACGTTCAGGATTTTCTGCCTGTTTTAGATTTAAGTTAGTTTATAAGTCGTGCTCTGATATAATCTTGTTGGTTCCTACAGTACGTACCTAAAAGTGCAGTAAGTTTTGGACACCCTGTAGCCTGCTTGTGTTTACAGTCGCCACGTGTATCGTGTGCAAAAGTGTTACAACCCGCTTCAATGGCCGAACGGTCTAAGGCGTCACTCTCGTACGTTGGACTAGCCTGATGATGACGGGGAGATTGGGGTTCTAATCCATGTCGGGTCTACTGAGGGTGGTTTTTCCCTAAATGGTTTCCCACTCTCTCCTCAAGCAAATTCTGGTAGATTACCTCTAGAATGCTTCCTTCCTCGTTCCTACCCCATTAGAGTATGCCTATTTACCATACATGCGTTTAACCTGAGCAGGTAGTAACACGCGGTGATAAAAAACATAATGTGTAGTATTTTATAATTTAAACAATTAGCGCCGTAGCACCTTACTACCAGTTCGAGTTATAAGCTTATGTGATGATTACACTAACGTTTTAGGGCTCAATAAGGTTTATCTGAGAGGAAATTAACCTGAATTTGCGGGAAGGGAGGGTGGGAAAACCATTTAGGAAAGCCACCCGACTGGAATCGATGCATAATCTCCCCATCTTTGACAGTCTATTCTAAACACGAGAATAGCGCGTTAGACCATGCGGCCACCGAAGTGGGTTCTAAAATGATTTAATCATCGGTTATAACGCGGGTCGGATCCCTACACTGTAAACAAGCACTATATGAGGGGGAGAGGTGTACTTTAAACCAGTATTTCACTAACGGTGTGCCGCGGCGGTAAATTAGGAGTGCCGCGAGGCCACAGCCCACAACGCCACGCATCTATGACCAATAAGAACCCGGATTAAGTTGGTACGAGTGGCCGCCGTCCGTTGTCCGCATTTATTACTCAATCGTAATTACTAATATTTTAAATACATCTGACAGAACCAAAAACTTTCGCGAGAAAGCTAGATTTATGGATTTACCTAAATTTCTAATGGTTTGACCGTAATGTCTCCGAAAGTTAAAGAACCAGGCACACAAAAATAAGTTAAACGTTTAATTCTTTAGTCTAGTGAAAGATGACCTGAAGAAAACTCTTAAGAGGTGCTTTGCCACCTTTTCATTGACATTTTCGTCCTCTTCTGAGGATAAATCTCAAGACTCTATTTAAAATCAGCCCATTTAAACACAAAACAAAATTACAGCTTTACACCAGTATCATTGTTGAAGTCTTATGAATCTTCGCTCTCTCTCGCAGTTAACTGTTGCCAAATCTCCCCTATCTCAGTTATGTTGAAAAGGGGTGTGCTGGGGTAAGGAGCTACTGGCAACCTCGTCTAACCAGCGTTGTGAAACTTGTCTTATATTTGAGAGGAGATTGACCACATGAAAACGAGAGAATGACAACAGTGTTTCTCAATAGTAACCATAGAGTTCCCTCAGCGATGCCATTCAGTTTGCTCAGTGATGCGTCTGCGACCAGAATTTTTCCCGGAGCATTGTGGTCGCTGACGCATTGTAGAGACTCTGGTCGCAGACGTGAGACGCAAGTCGTGCCGAGGTGAACACTGCTCAGGAAACAGTGTGAACGCAGACGTACCACTGAGCTAACTTATGTTTTAGTAAAGTTGTATTTAGTTTTGTGTTTGATTAGGTTGGTTTTTAAAATGGCCCAAGATTTCTCCATAGAAGAGGACGAAAATTTAATCGAAGAGATGGAAAAAGCACCTCAATTTTTGACGATCTCAGGAATAGTTGGTTGATCAATTTAGTGTTTTTTATCCACACGATTCCAAAATATCACGGAACATTAAATTAAACACAGTTGAAAAACTCTGATAACTGAGGAACGATCGGTACCTACACACAGAATAAAATTACCCACGACTGGTGACCAACGAGACTCATATAAGGAAACATTGTATCCCGCGTCTGCGACTCATCAACCCACGTCTGCGTTCGCAGTCGCGAGTCGCACCCGGGGGGAATCCCAACTTGCCTCAAAATTTTAGGCTTGTTAATCTTACCGGAACTCCAAAGGTTTGTGGAACACTGTGGTAAACTATTCCCCATGCACATACGTTTGATGAAAAGCAAACACAGGCTTAAAGAGCCACTTCATTTACTTTGAAAGGTGGAGAACTTACCTCGATTGCCTTTCGCGATGACGCTATCTTACTTATTTCGGCAAGGTAATCTAGATTCCCTAAGTCACTTTTTGAGTATTAGCTTGTATGTTTTATAAACATAGTATCTGCTCTAAAAAAATAAACAAAAACCTTGTTTTGACGTGTGGAAAACATCAAAATATATTGGATGCTTTTCGGTCGCCATAACTAATTTAGGGCCAAAACATGGTTAGTAGCTTACAAACACAATTCTTGGCTATTACAAGTAGAGCTAATGTGAATGTGGAATTCTTGTATACATATTTTAATACAGAATATAAAATAACAATCGTTATTTCTAAATAAATTATAACATTTGTAAATATGGAGTACCCTTTTAGTTACATCTATCAACTTCTTATTATCCCTTTTAATATATTTCTCCATACTGATAACATAAAAGTGGAGTCGCCACAAATAAAGTATAGACTTGTGTGTTTTGGTTAGCTATTCGTTCATCCAACCTGGGTTAGTAGGAGGAAAATATGTTTTTTTTAATCGTCACACGGATTAAGCTGGAAGTATCACAATACCATGCAGGGGCACAACGAGGGGAAAAAAATAAATCAAATTGCTCGCCTAGACCTGCGTCGGCTGTTGACCATTCTTGACCGTCGCGTCTTTGGAGCTGTTCTCTTTGCTCGTCAGTTCCTTGACGTCACTGCTGACCGTGAGGTTAGACCGGGAAGTCATGGTGATGGCCGTGGTCGAGTTGTCGGTCTTGCTGACCAGGGGACCCTTCTCACCCCCGTGCTCGTCCTTGGCCCCTAGCCCCAGCGCCGCCCCTTTGGCGGTCTTGCCCTTCTCGGAGCCCTGTTTGTGGTGATGGCGTCTGGGGAACACGCTGTTCTCCATGTGCAGCGTCGCGTTCACGTCCTGACCCGTCGCGCAGGTGCAAGCCTTCAGGAAGCTCTTCTTGAAGTTGTCGCTGAGGAAAGCGTACAGGATAGGGTTCATGGCGGAGTTGGAGTAGCTGAGGATGCCGGCGAGGAGGAAGATGGTTATGGCCACTCGGGACTGGCACTGTTTGGGAGGGGTGAATATCAGCGCCATCTGAGTCAACCAGTAAGGTAGCCAACAGAAGACGTACACTGTGATGACGGTCAGGACCAACTTGGTCACCTTCCGATGAGATTTCTTCTTCTCTTTCGATTTGTTCTTAGGTCCGACAGTCTTCAGTTTCCGGATGACCAGGATGTAGAATATTGATATGAGCATGAGAGGGATAGAGAAGCCTAGAATGAAAGAATACAGAGTGAAAGCCGTCTGTCCACTGACAGTTTCGCTCTCCGGCCATAATATGTTGCAGCTGATGTTGTGATCGTCCTCCATGATGCTGGCGTACATGAATACGGGGACCATGAGGAGGGCGCTGGCCGTCCACGCGGTCAGCGACACCACTTTGGATATGAGAGGCGTCCTGACCTTGGGCGCTGAGATGGGGTGGCACACGGCGATGTACCTGTCGGCGCTCATGATGGTCAAGAAGATGCTGCTGGTGAACTGGTTTATGCTGGTCGTGGTCATATACACCTTGCACATGATGTTACCGAACGGCCAGAAGCGCAGGTTCATCGTCGTCAGCAGGAACGGGATACCGACGAGGAAACACTCGTCCGCGACGGCCAGGTTGACGATGTACATGTTCGTTACCGTCTGCATCTTGGAGAACCTAAGGACGACGTAGATCACGAGGCTGTTCCCTAAAAGTCCGACGATGCAGACGACCGCGTACAGCACCTGAGTGATGAGGATCAGGGTGGGCTGGTCCGTGTCGCATTGGGTCGTCTCGTTATAGTACCGGTACGACGCGTTACCGTCGTCGCTTTTGTTGTAGTATTGCGCGTGCGTGTACGGCGTGTTCGTCGTCGACGAATCGTAGTCCTCCAGAGTGGCCCACGAGGTCGCGATCATGCTAATTTGATCCGCGGACATTTTCGCGTGTAAATTAAACGTTCGCCCAAGATATAAATAACCTTTTTATATTTTACCACGCAGATGAAACACCATTACGATAAGATATCAACGTTACTTGTTATAAGATACCTTAGATTCATGAATGAATATCTGGAACACGTTTCTCGATAATTACTTAATGTCCTTTTATAAGTCGCTACGGAATCGTTTTCAATTTGTACGTGCTGAATTTTTAAAATATAATTTAGATCTAAATACATTTTTTTCACTCGTCTTTTTAAATACCAAAGCTATTCTTTACCAGAAAAGTAGTCCTACCAGAAATATTTTTACTAATTTGGTGAGAGGATTTCCTTAAATTATAAAACTTCACATTTTGACCATCAATGACTTTTTAATTTTTTTAAAATTGGACTTTTGATCCAACTGTTTTCTCACTAGGGTGCATTTTAAAATATTTACGAACTTTATTTTCTGAACATGGGTTACTCTCGCAGCTTCCTTCACAGAGTACAATTAATTAATTGTGTGTCCCTGAAGGAGATCACTTCTGTCTGCCTCAAAGAATATAACCGGAACCAAGATTATAGAAACGTTTCTATTTCCACGTCACGAAAATAGTTTGTCTCTCTTTGATTCCTTTGACCGCATCGCTCGTATTGTGTCCATCCATTAGACGAGGAACTACGAGGATAATCCTGGAGCCGGCGGTGATATCAGTCCGCGTCGTGACATCTCTTCAATTATCGCCAAAGATCGATCGTGTCTCACTCAACATCGGTCGCATTTATGACCGGCGGGTGT
>CABFOW010000539.1:216942-249048 GCA_902141385.1 Timema californicum | reverse complement strand
TCATCTCGAAATCACCCTACTATTACACATTAGCGTAAGTGCGTATAACCCGAACGGGTAGTAAGACGCGGTACTACTACTAATAATAATAATAATTCATTTAAATATAACCTTACTCATCCTCAAAACAATTTGCGTGATTATTACATAAGAATATAGTACGACAGTTTAGCAAAACGCGGTGCTAAAAAAAAGGTACCACGACGAAAAAATAAAATAGTTATACCACACAAACCACTCATTCGTGGGAACGAAAAATTGATAAAAACTATCAAAAAAGGTGTAATTCTATGTTAATAGTATGTATTGTAATGTATTCCTTCTATAGTGTATAATACAAAAACATTTTATCCTTACTTCTGATATATTATTAAACTTTATTATCGTAAGTTGTTTTTTAATTTTTTCAGTGAACATGTAACGCTATGACCACGTGTTACCGAATACTCAATAACAGATAAATCCAATGTTACACCTATTATGAATGTGTATTGAAACTTTTCACCCGTGTTCAGTGATCAAAAGAAGTTCGAATCACCTCATACCGTTGCTGCTTACAGCCATGGTGTGTATTCGTTCCCCCCTTTGTAATATCAGTAACTGCTCCTGTAATGGCAGGTAACCTGTTCATTTGACTGTGTCGTGTTAAAACAGCTTGGCGAAACACATTCATAACGGGTCATGGGTTTATCAGCCGGCCCAACCCTTTCTTCCTTCCCCTCCTCCAGCAACCCCTACTCAACTACAACATTATCAGAAACCATCACATCCCCCTCCTCTTCCCGTTCCACTTGTTCTAATAACGGCACTGAAACATGGCGTAACTACCACGGTAACTCCGTACCGTGCTACCAGTGGTAGGATGTGGTACGACCCCGGGATTGGATTCACAAACAGGTAGATTTAATGACCGAAGAATATTGGCTCCATGCTGTTTCCATGTCGACTAGAATTAAAGTTATAACGAGAAAAAAAAGAAATGAGGATAACATTTTCTGACTTTTTTTTTTCAATTATATTTAAATAACAAGTTTTTATAATAAATACTTTACCACTGCGTCTTACTACCCATTTGAACTATAGGCTTAAGTACCAATTATACTAGTGAGGTATGGATTTGGGAAGGATGAATATAAAGGAAGTGACCCCGCATTGGCGTGGAGGGAGAGTGGAAAACCAATTAGTAAAAACCACCCCAGTTCACCCGACCGAGATTCGAACCTCTATCTTCCTGTCCTCAGCAGTCTAGCTAAACTTGAAACTAGCGCGTTAGCTAACTACGCCACCGAGGAGTTTTTTTTATAATTAAGACGATTTTCACAAGTCATCTATTATAGTTTTATTTAAGGTAATTAATGTTGCATTTGTTGTAAATTTAGTATTTAATGTTTGCTTTTTAATTAAAAATCTATAATGTGATGGATTAAAAACTTACTTAAATAAGATTATATATACAAGCCAAAAGACCTGGTCCTAATATACATATATATATATATATATTAAAACCTGTATAAATAATATTAAACATTCTTGTCAGTACAATTTATATGATATCACGAAAGGATTTTCTTTTTTAGCACAACGTCTTACTAGCCATTCGGTTTATAAGCATATGTACTAAATACTTGAATGCAGTGGTATTCAAATTTTTTATTCGCGTATTCCCAAGTATAATTTATCTTCATCTTTATACCTCCCAAAAATGTAGGTCCATAGTGCAAACTATACATATTCTGTAACCTACATCTGAAATTAAACTGACGTTACTAGATCGCACGTTCTTACGTTCGGGTCTCTTGTAGTTAACGCTAAATGTGGCCTTGATCAAGTGTTTATCATTAAATTATATATATATATAAAATTTTACGTAGCCCCTAAAATGTCACCGCGTACCCATATATATATTTATTACATTTTACATAACCCTTAAAATGTTGCCGCGCACCTCATATTGAATACCACTCTTTTAATGTGCAATGAGTGAGTAAAGTATATTATTATTAGCACCGCGTCTTACTAGCCGTTCGGGTAATACGCACTTACGCGAATGTGTAATGGTAGGGTGATTGTGAAATGAAATGGAGGACCTACAGTTTAACGTGGTATCCGAACCACGGCGGAGGCCTGGCACTGCACACATTCATAAGTTGTGATTAATACACATCTTGTCAGAGGTGAAGGAAGGAAGGGTTTGGTAATCAGATAAATCTATACCGAGACCGAGGATTGAGCCCCGGATTTCAGCACAGAAGTTCGACACCTTACCCCTAGACCACCAGGTCACCCGAGTAAAGTATAGATTTATAGGAAGTGTACCCACATTTGTGCAGGATAAAGTGGAAAAACTATTTGTGGAAAAAAAACCACTCTCAATACACCCCTTCCTGGATTTGAATCACGTTATCTCAATCTTAATTAGTACAGTCTAGTTAGAAATTAAAGCCTTAAGACTATTTGGTCACCAATGTCAAGTCATGTGATCTTCAGTTGTTATAGATAGTATCAATACCTTCACGATATCAGTAATAAAATAGTAAGATGTCTACAATGTTGAATGTAAATAAATAGGTAAGTATTTTATAAAAGCCCCTTGTTCGAAATATTGAATTGAAATAATTGGCCTTTCATTAAAAATTGCGTATAAACCGGACGGGTAGTAAAACGTGGTGCTAATAATAATAATAATAATAATAATAATAATAATAATAATAATAATAATAATAGATCAATAAGACAAGAGAATAGTTTTTCTTGCTACATAATGTGCTTATGTAAACTCACAGTTGCTTGTTAACCACAATTTGAGATTAAAGAGTTTCTCTAGAGTTCAACAAAATACCAACTCAAGAATTTTACCGAACATTCCACACGTCATACATTTTTGCGGTCGAGAGTACGGCGAAATATTGCAAAGCTTTCTCACCCCTCCCCTTCACCCAAACCAGCATCCTATTCCTTCCCCCAAAACAGATCTCACTTTCAAAGTGGAGCCAGCATAATCTCCCGAGTCTTCAGAGACGGTGAAAGGACTGTTGGTATAAATTCTTCATCTCCTGCGACGTCAAGTTCAGCATTTCACTGCCTGCGGTATTGTCACGTCATTACGTATCATTTCGAGGTGTTTTATACTTACACGCGAAGATGTCACTCACTAGAGATAGTCCCACAGGCGTCAAGAACCTTTCAGAGAGTTAAATAGATAGAACACACTGATGACTGAATGAGCTTATACCACTCGTTTTATATCAAATATTACCCGCCTCAGTGGCGTAGTTGGCTAACGCGCTTGTCATGTTGAGATCGACTGCTGAGTACGGGGAGATCGAGGTTCGAATCTCGGTCGAGTGAACTGGGGGTGGTTTCGCCTAAATGGTTTTCCATTCTCCCCATACGCAAATGCGGGTTCACTTCCTCTAATTCAACCTTCCCTAATCCATTAGAGTGATTAGTACTTAAAATCGTATAACCCGAACGGGTAGTAAGACGCGGTGCTGAATATTATTTTATCAAATATTTAACAATAGATTAAACACACCCACTTCGGTGGTCAACACATAAATCGTCACATCGCAATAAACTAGACTACCATTGACAGGAAAGTCAAGTGTACCAAGTTTTTTTATTTCTGAATGTATTTCCACTCTCCCTCCATGCAACTGCGAATACACTTCCACTGAATTCAAACTTCCTCATTTCTAAAATATTAGCGTAGTTAACACATAATATATTCATATGACCCGAGTGGGTAGTAGGACACGTGTGATAAAATTAATAAAGAATATACCCGCATCACCCCCACGTTAGATTGGATTGCAAGTGATGGGAAAATCTAGGTTTGTATCCCGATCGTATCTAACGATGGCATACTTTATTATATTTTATTTTATTATACATTCATGCTTATTTGAGTACATATTCTTTAGTTAAATTATGTCCTCCTCGTATTTATTTAATTAGTTTAATTGTTAATGTATGCGTGTATCCTAAACGGGTATTAACAATATGTGAAAAAACAGCCAAAATCATAATATTTTTTGTAATTAATAATGAATTTACAAAATATCTTATTACAAACATACAAGAATAATCACGCCGATCTCTTAAGGAGTAGGCAAGAAACTGTTAATATATCTCAAAATTAACAACTCCGTACTCAATACATCCTCATTAACTTTCTCCATGATTCCCTATCCTTGTATACTCCCCTCGCTTCAACAACATGAGTCATACATGCTCTTTTATTCTTAAAACCCTTAATGTTTCTCTTTTTCATACATTTATCTACCGCATTTAGCCACATCTTACATGGCCTACCCCTTCCTTTTGATCCTCACACTCTACCTTCATATATTAGCTTCGTAACTCTATCCACACTCATCCTCTCAACATGCCCAAATCAAAAACAAAACACTTCTTTCACAATGAATTATTGGATTCCCTCTCAAACCGCACTTTTCAGCACCCATTCATTACTGACTCTGCACATACCAGATTCCAGCCGCATTTACCTTGATCTTGTGTTTTTTCTGACAAATCCATACTTCACATCCATAAAAAATGTTTGCGTTAACACACTTTTAAATATTGCCATCTTTGCCTCTTTCGATTTTGCAATAGTCCACATACATCCAACTATTCTCCAAGATGCATTCAATGAATACATTTAACAACCATGGAAACATAAAACAACCTTCTCTAAAACCCTGTTCGAATTCGAATAATTCGCTTAACACTCCATACACACTAACGCACGCTTTACTTCCATAATACACCCCAAACTACTGTGTACTCTCTCGATACATCCCATAACATATTCCTTTTCACACGATCGTACGCTTTCTCCAGATCAACAAATGTACAATATACTTTCTTACTCTTGTATTAAATGTTTTATTAAAGGTCTGGACTATCATAAAAATCTACACTCTTGAGATAATAATGGGGAAAGTATAATTGGCAGGAAGATAAACACAAATGCGTTGAGGAAGTGATATACAAACAACTCAGGGAAACAATATTCATTACATCTGGGCATATTTAAATCCCAACCTCCTCGTCATGGAAATAGACATATTAGACGGGACTGACGCTTTGACCACGTGATCATCACTGCTGGTACTGTATATAGTTATTTTATCTTTCAATAAGCATATAGGTGATCTGGCGGTCTAGGGGGTAAGGTGTCAGACTTCTATGCTGGCGGCCGGGGTTCGATCCTCGGTCCCGGCACAGATTTATCTGATTACCAAACCCTTCCTTCACCTCTGACAAGACGTCTTGTGAATGTGAGGAATGCCAGGCCTCCACCGTGGTTCGGATTCCACGTTAAACTGTAGGTCCTTCATTTCATTTCACAATCACCCTAACATTACACATTAGCGTAAGTGCGTATAACCCGAACGGGTAGTAAGACGCGGTGCTAATAATAATAATAATAATAATAAGCATATATAACATTTGAACCATATTTCAAAGTCATTTACCTACAGTACGAGTACAAATGCTTTAAGGCGATACTCTCACAATAAATTGTACTGCCATTAACAAGAAAACAGGGGTTCTGATCCAGATAGTGTACCTAGGGTGGTGTTTCCAAAATATTGTTCCACTATCTCTCTCTTGCGGTTACACTTATTCTAAATTCAAACATCTTCATGTCCATCGTCATGTGGTAGCAACTATGTCTACTCAGCTAGGGGTCTCAAGCTTTATTAACAGCATGGCTGGAAAAATATATAAATGGTGAAATTCAGGTTTCCCCTTTACCAACGATGAATTAATGGCCTAGGGTTGGATGATATTTCTGACTTACTTTAGTTTATAAGTTTTGTGTCGATATAGTCAGTTGTTTCAGAAAATACACGTTAAATCCCCCCTTTTCCCCTGCCCCCCAAAAAAAGTATTCATCCGTGCCACATTAGTGTAGATAGTATATTTGCTTGTGTATTTTTATAATACCTCATAATTTGTCATAGGATTAGTTGCTAACTTTCGATTCATATTCATTTTGAGTAAAACTTTTGACTACCATGTGGTGTAACATTGAAAAATAATAGGTTGATTATTTTTCATTTAAATTAAATATTTCTTAACATTTAATTTGTAAGGCACCGTAATTAAATTATGAACATTATTAAAAAATTCTTAAAATTGTTAAATAGTACACATTTCTGCTTAAACAATGTTGAGTACTTTCTAAAAAAATTAATCAAAATTTGTCTTTATATATCTGTTGCAAAACCCGTTCCACGTTAAAAAAAAACCATATTTATGCTAATTTGAATGTCGACACTAGTCTAATATTCGGTAAACTGTACCAAGTTCATAAATGCACCATCCTCGCCCCTTCTCCAAACAACTACTTTAAACTCCAGCCTCCTCTCACACCCCCTTCCAGTGTCTCAGGTTCACAACTCATGACTTTGCAAACAAATTTACCACCTTGAGCCAGACACCGTGGACCTCCCTGGAGACTATCTCAAAGGGCGTAACTTTAGACTCGAGTTTGCAAACGGAAGTTGGCTCTCTCACCGTTAGTTTCACTGACCACACATCCAACTTTGCGACTTTCTCCGCTACGATATGGCGTAAGGTCCAAACATGGGGGACGGGGTGGGGTTTAGAGGGAGAATAGGAAAGGACTACTACCATTCTAGTTGGGGGTTTTTTGGTCACAGTGTCTTAAGACTCGTTTGGGTTACACTCGTATGCACTAATTACTCTATGAGATGATGAAGGTTGAATTAAGTGTAAGTGTACTAAAAATTATGTGGATTAAGCGGGTGAAAAATCATTTAGGTAAAAGGATCCTCAATATGTCCAACTGAGATCCTAATCTAGATTTCTCCGTCATTTTAACTTCAGTATATTTTTAGAGTGATATGTTATATCATTCGACCACATTCCATTATATTATGTGTGTTGCAATTCATCCACATTTATCAAATTGTTATTGTTTTTGTTTGGTTTTAATTTACATGTAGGCCTACGTTCAACTAAAATGTTGTTACCCTGCGTTTTACTATTAATCCGAGATATCTAAATTCTAGGTTAACCAGTTGGGTATTGAGAAAGGTATTATTTAGAAGAAATTTACCTTCCTCTTACAGAGAGAGTGGTAACACACGTATGGTAAAAACATCCTTAAAACACACCATCAGGACTCAAACCTCAAATTGATATCACCAGAAAACGAGATTATAAGAGCTGGTAATTTAGTACACGTGGCCTCTAATGTGGGCACAATTTTTTTTATTATTACACTCAGGTGCCTCAAGTAGTCCCATTGCATAACTTAGTTTCTCCACGATACCCTTCATGAAAACCTGAGAAATACCACCGCTTATATTTTTCGAACCTTCATGCGTCTACTAATTGTTGGCTTGGATTTTTGGATAGGGTTATATTGTTATAATCAACCTGTTATAGATAGATTATAATACTAGCTATAATCATGGCAATACAGATAGTAATAAACTAAAAATAAAAACATAATACTCCCCTCCGGCTCCCTTGCTGTCAGCGGTTATCCCGTATCTACACCTAATATCATTGCTGAGGGAACTGCAGATCTTATGTAGACAACCTTTATCTTTGCTCTCTCTGGTTAACCGTTGCCAAATCTCCTCGAACTCAGTTATGTTGGGAGGTGATGTGTTGTAGTAAGAAGGAGCTACTGGCAACCTCGACTAACCAGCGTTGCAAAACTTGTCTTATATTTCACGGGAGGTTGACCACACAAAAACGAAAGAATGACAAGAGTGTTTCCCAATTGTATCCATGCAGTTCTCTCAGTGATGAAATACAGTGTACCTATTTGGCCACGGAAAACCAAAGTTCGTTAACTTAATTCAGTTTCTACAAATTAATACTAAGGAAACGTAATTTAGAATTGTTTGAAACCGTATACCGATCAATACTCCTTTTATATTTGAACTGTTTGGACTTCGGGGTGCGATTAGAGCAGATTGGTATATTAAAAGACTTCCACATAAGTGGAGGCACTCCGTTATGGAATTAAGGTACCTTTATTGAATAGGAAATTTACCTCCCCCTTATTTTATCAATCACACTTAGATCCCATGCCCAACTGCTCAAACGACTAAGATGGAAAGTCTCCTCGCAAGGATACGAGCGTCTCAACAAGGGCGTGTACTTACATCGCACGTCGAGACGCACCTCGATGGCCTGAGACTTGGTGTCGTAGGACTCGTGGAGGGCGACGCAGCGTAAGGACTTGCCGTGCTGCAGTTTCGAGAAGCCCAACTCCAGGACGGACGTGGCCACCCACGTGCGTCGGTTGTCGAGCTCGGTGGCGTTGCTCTGGTTGGTGCTGCTAACCACCTCCTCTTCCCCTGAAGAAGACAAATCTACGTGGTACACAAAGAGTAGAGTGTCTGCTCAGCTCATAGCTCGGAGGAATTTCTCTGGTTGATGCTGCCCACCACCTCATCTTCCCCTGAAAGAACCAAACTACGTGGTACTTAAGAATAGAAGGTCTGCTCAACTCAGTGGTCAATGCCGCCCACCGCCTCATCTTCCCCTGAAAGAACCAAACTACGTGGTACTCAAGAATAGAGGGTCTGCTCAGCTTAGAAGTCAATGCTGCTCACTGTCTCATCTACCCCTGCAAGATACAAACTACGTGGTACTCTAGAATAGAAGGTCTGCTCAGCTTAGTGGTCAATGCTGCCCACCACCTCTTCTTCCCCTGATAGAACCAAACTACGTGATAAGCAAATAGTAGAGGTCTTCTCAGCTCAGTGCTCAATGCAGCTCACCATCTCATCGTTCATTGAAAAATATAAGCCACCTGGTACTCCAAAAGTTGAAAGTTTGGTCAAATACAGGACAAACTTCAGCCATCCACATTCTGAGCTTATTTGTCAAATGGGGTATTAAATGAAAGCGCACTTTACGGTACACCGCATTTTCTTGTATTTCTGCCCACCGTCACAAAAAATAAAATGCTTTACTTAAAGTTTAAATATGATAAGTTAACTTTTGTTTTTGAACCACGTCTTACAACCTGTTCAGGTAACACTAAGTACTCGGTTGTACTAACCACGCTAGTGAGCTAGGGATGATAAAAGTTTGATTTAGATTAAGCGTGCCCACACTTGCGTGGAGGTATATCGGAATAATATTTAGGAAAAAATCACACTCAATATACCAGACCCGGATTCAAGACCCGATCTCTTTGTCTCTAGGAGCTTAGTATACTTCGGAAATAATAACTGAGACCATATGGTCACCGAAGCAGGGAAGTTTCTGCTTAATTTTTTTTTAATAAGTCCACTATTTTTTTAAACCTATATGGCCTATGATATCAAAAAGGTTGCCGCCCCTGCCTTCTACCCCAACCCAATGTGATGCGTGACTCGGAGGAGAGCTATAGGAGGTCCAAAAGTTACAAGTGCTGCTACGGCCACTCACCTAAGAACCATTTGAGTCTCGCCGGCGGGTTCCCGTACCGGCTGACACATTTCACTGTGGATTTCTCACCAGCTTGTGCCGTCACGTTATGTCCTGGTAGGACCTGACTCGTGTTGTACTCGATCCGGGGCCTTTGAGGGGCCACTGAAACATCATAACAAAACGATAAGCTACATTATCTCCCGTGTTTGTTTTATAGTGATGATCAACCTATATAAGATCAGCGCTGAAAAATAAACACTTAAGAAAATAACAATAAAAAGGAATCTTCATGTATAGAATCCATAAGCTGTCCGGCTGTCCAAAGAGCACTCATTCTTCCATTTTCCGATAGCCTAGAGAGCCAAGATCTGTTTTGGTATCTAAATGAGAAATAACCGAAGCTTGAAAAATCTAATATTGTGTATCCAATATGGCGGACAAAACATACCAATTTATTCCTAGTGAGCTGAAATTTGGTATGGACATTGTTTAGCATTCCATCTTTAAGAGTATAAAAGCCGAAGGTCTGAAAATCCAAGATTGCGGACGCAACGTACCAATATAGTACTAGAGAGCTGAAATTCGGTATTGACACTCTGGATCATGCCATAATTTTGGGAAAAAATAAATTCCCGAAGCTTGAGAATTCCAAGATGTATCCAATTTGGAGGACACAACGTGGACAAATTAGTTCAAGAGAAACTAGCACTGTGAAAAGGTGAACTCACATTTCATCAAGGATTTTTTTTTTGCTACGCCAGGAAACGAAATTGGGACACTTAACTATGTAAATAGACATGTTACCAACTGAGCTAAAGTGTCGAACTAAATATTAGTTAATATCTCATGTGTTGGTGTGAAAAATACCAGAATAATATTAAATTATTAATTTATCTTACTTATCAACTGTAACCACTGTGACGTAGCTATGTAAAACTACATTACTTTCTTGATTGGATAGATGAGTTTAGTATTATTTAAAATAAATTAATGATTTGTATACAATTTAAAACTTATTTTTCTAATCAATTAATTATTACTAGAAACACATAGCATGCACTTTCTGAAGAAATGTTTTTATCAACAAATGATTTATAAACTATGTCTTCTGTAGAACAGACACAACATTCCTTACTATCTACGTAATTTTTTTTTGGCACCATGTCTTACTAACTCTTCAGATTATACGCATATGTATTTATTACGCGAGTGAGTGAGGAATTAGGAAGGTTAGAATTTATAAGAAGTGTACACGAATTTGCGCGGAGGAAGAGTTGAAAACCATATTGGAAAAACCACCTTCAGTACAACTGACCGGGATTCGAACCCTGATCTCCCTGTCATTGACAGTCTAGCCCAACGTGAGGGTGACGACTTGGATCATCCAGCCACCGAAGCAAGTCTCTACGCAATTAAATAGTGAAAGGGAAGGTCTCAATATAATTAATACTAAATTTCACCAACGTTCAAAAGGATTCGACCCAGATCCCTTAAAATTCTTATTTTATTTTGTTTGTGCCCCGTGTCGCAATACCCGTCCAAGATATACACTTATTTACACTAATGGTGCAAGTAAGAGGAAGATAAAAAATCTTAGAAGGAAACATACCGGAATTTGTAGAAGACTTAATGGAAAAATATCTCAATTTACCCCACCTGTATTTGTACCTGGAACCTCCCGTCACCTGATAACTAAGCTAGACGAAACTAATGCCTCTGTCGTGTGACCATCGATGCGGGTTCTTATTTAATCAAAATAATTCATTAAACGTTATTAATAGAATTATTTCAAAATTTAGTTTTTTTTAGAGTATGTACAACAGGAATTTCGCTAAAAGTGAACTCACGCAATAAATTGCTTTCCAGCTTGCATTTTTTTTAAAACCCCTCGAAAAATTTAATTAGTAGGTGCCCTAGTTTTGGGTTGGCCGAGTTTTTTTTACTTGATAAATAAACAATTTTTTATTAAAAAAATTAATTAAAAACTGTTTTAACTAAGAACATACTAATCGCATTTGTGTCGAAATCGTGTACAGTATTTAAACTGAACAGAATTTAAATTTATTCGTGTTTTAAGAGATTACGTGTTTCATATTTAATAATTGTAAATCTATTATTAAAATATATTAATTGTTACAGTACAGTACGGTATTTATAGTCGGTGACCTGGTACTCCAGGTGTAAGGCGTCGGACTTTTGTGCTGGGTATCCTGTGTTCAATCCTCGGTCTCGGCACAGATTTATCTGATTACAAACCCTTCCTTCACCTCTGACAAGACGTGTATGAATCACAACTTGTGAATGTGTGGAATTCTAGGCCTCCACCGTGGTTCGGATCCCACGTTAAACTGTAGGTCCTCGATTTCATTTCACAATCACCCTACCATTACACATTAGCGTAAGTGCGTATAGCCCGAACGGGTGGTAAAACGCGGTGCTAATAGTAGTAATAATAATAATAATAATACAGTATTTATAAAATCTCGTTTTAAATATCACAAACAAATATAACGTTCAACTGTTTTTTTTTTGTTTTATTAATTTAATGTGGAAGGAATACTTTAGTTGATATATTAAATTTAAAAATATATTTAGACTTTAATATAATATAGTAGGTGCAAATAATTTTTTTTTGTTCATTATTTTAGTTTAGGTATTAAATTTATATCCATATCAGTAGTTGTACACAAATGGTAATATTACACAGAAACTTTAGGTTCTAGAAAAACATAGATTACAAAACTAGTGATGGAATTTGGAACTACTGTATGGAATTTAATTCTCAAAGGTCCAATGAACTAAACACATGTGGTTAAAATTCAGTTCTATTTCATCAATTCTAATTCCAAAAGTTTACTGTTCTGAAGTTAACCACAAACCAAGACTTTGCAGTATTCACTTAATGAGAAATTATTTGATACCACTTTGTTCAAAGATTGTAAATCCTATTTGCTTCTCTAAAAGATAGTCTGTTATCAGTTAAGTTTGTACCGTGGTTATTTCTAATAAAACTACTACAATACATTTAGCTCTGCTTGACAAGAAATTGGTCTATCAAAATAAATAGAAATTAATAAAAATTCTTTGAAACCGCATTGCTTAACTAAACAAACTTTAGTAATAATTATAGGAGTTTATCATCAATATGTTTTATATGAGTTCTTAAATAGTTGTAAATATTTATTATAATTATTATTATTATTATTATTACTAGCACCACGTCTTACTACCCATTCGGTTTATACGCACTTACGCTCATGTGTAGGGGTAGGGTGATTGTGAGATGAAATGGAGGACCTACAGTTTAACGTGGAATCCGAACCACAGTGGAGGCCTGGCATTCCCCACATTCATAAGTCGTGATTAATAGGTTGTAAAAAATAAATGCGTGGTAAAATATAAAATATTTGATGCCTTACCCATTAAATTAGGTTTTTTTTGCTAGTATTGGTTTTTAATATTATTGTATAGCTATAATAATTTCTTAAAAGTCCATCACATTTTTGACAATATTTTTAACTCAAGCTTTATTAATTAATATCAATTCTTAATCTATTTTAAGCTGATGTGCTTAACATATATTTGCAACAAGCATATATAAAGTTGTATTATTGTATTTGTGTTATTTTATAGGTATTTATAATCGCGCTCAAAAGTGATAGTTTCAATTTAACTATACGTATGAACACGTTAAAGAACTATCATCGGTTTTAGGAGTCCTATAAGCATGATGACCATATTTCTTTTTAAAATGTGTAGGACAAAAAAAAAAAATCACAAAGTATTTTTAGTAGCTAGATTACGTGGACATGTTAGAAGATGGTAAGACACAACCGTAAAACGATCTCATATTGTGTATTATAGACTTAAAGATGATATTCAAATATACGTTTTGAGTAAACTACCTTTGAGTAAGTTTTTTACTTGTAATTACAAACACATCCGTTAAGCACAATAATCTCACTTAATATACATATTTTAAAACAATTATCCAAACAAATCTATCAAAATTAATATTTTCCAAAATAGTTTATTTGTAAAATACCATTAAATTATTTGTTATTTGTTAAAATAAAAGCTTATTCATTTATCATGAAAAAATATTCCCTGGTTACCATTTTGAATCCTATCTTTGAGGTTTATTTCTAAAAAAATTCAAGTGTTCTATAATTGGTCCTAAGTAAACTATTATTATTATTGATGATAAAAAATAGTCCACTGATGCTAATCTAACCAATTCATTAAGGTTATTTTCAAAAAAATCTAATTTGAGAAAAGCAGTC
This sequence comes from Timema californicum, assembly GCA_902141385.1. Classification (NCBI taxonomy): domain Eukaryota; kingdom Metazoa; phylum Arthropoda; class Insecta; order Phasmatodea; family Timematidae; genus Timema; species Timema californicum. The sequence goes on along the minus strand of CABFOW010000539.1, from coordinate 235,348 downwards.
AATAGTTAAGTAATATAAACAATTTTTTTTAGGAAACCAAGTTGTTTAACTATTTACAATACATATAAGCAACTCAACAGATACCTATCTTGAAACAAGATTGAGTAGATTTTTAAAATACTCAAATTAAAAAATAAAAGTCACCAGTAAACTACCCATAAGCAAATTTTCACCTCCAAAAAAGTATACAAATGTGTTTGTCAAGATCTTGTCAAAAAATCCCCAAATATACATTTTATGTAAAATCGTTGTAGTCATTTTAAAAATAATTTGAATTTCCAAAATTCACTCATCTTTAGACGAACCTATATCAAATTTCTACCCAAATAGAGTATATAAACTTAAATTTAATGTCAAACATTCCCAAGATAATAATTTAAAATCAAGTCGTGTCGTTTTAAAATACATACAACCCTCAGTAAACTATCCATAAATGAGTTTCGACCCCAAAAATAAATGTACAGTTACCGTTAATTGTCATGTAAAACATTATTAGGGTATCCATTTGAAACCAAATCGTTAGAGACCTTTGTAAAATATTTCAGGTTTTTGAAAAAACTGTCAACAGTAAGCTACCCATAAAAGAGTTTGTACCCCAAAAACAATACGTTGTTATTTTTCATGCCACACAATCTCCAAATATCAATTTTGAACAACATTTTTAAAGATATTTTTTTAAATATTTAGAATTTTCAAATATGTTTCATCAGTAAGATATCCATTAAATATGTTTTGACCCTAAACCAACTATAAAGTGCTATTGGTCCTGTCGAGCAAATACATAAAAAAAAAAGTCTGAATTATTTTTAAAAAAAATTAATTAAAAAAAATATCACCAGTTAACTACCGTAAAATAAAAGATGAGGGTTAAAAATCCTAATTTTTGTGGTATAGTCTTATAAAATCTAAATATCAAGTTTGAACTAAAGTCATAACATCGTTTTGGATCCGTGGCCAGGGACAGACACAGACAAACAGACAGACATGGGGATGGACACAATTGTAAAATTAAATTTTTTGGGCTAGTAATTAGATAAAATGTTAAGATTCGTCATAATTTTGGGATTGAGTATTTATTGATCTCAATACTTTCTCTTGATATGAGAAAGTAAAACAAGGATTAATAGAGTAGATAGAGGAAAAATAATAAAGGGGGCGAGACACAAAATTTGAAACTAAATAATACTTACCAAACCTTGCTTTAAACTGATAATTCAAATAAACAAGGATATATCAAGTTGAATAATACCTAGAAAAAACTAGTTTCATTACCAATTTCAAGGAACAAAATTGTTGATGTCAAGAAAATCCTTGGTCGAACAAATACATTAATAAATTTAAATCTTAATTTATATTAACTTGGATTTTATATTTTATTCTTTCGCCCAAAATCTTAGCTCAGACTACTACTGAGTTAAGGGTTGCAGGTTTGATACCTCACATGGTCGAAAAATCCATCGTTGGTGAAAAGTGGGTCTAACCTTTCATAATGATGAATTAACTGCCGGGGGCTGGGTGGTGTGTCGTTTCTAGATTAGAGTTAGTTTATAAATCATGTACGGATATAATCAGTCAGATCATAAAGGGCACATTAAATAACTAAAAAAAAACTAAATTATTATGAATAAATTGAGAATGTTAGCTTAGCAATCATTTTAAACTAATACTTCAGTATAAACTCAGATATTACTTAGCACTAAAAGCAGAAAAACCATAGGAACAAATAAAAGATTATTTCAAGGAACATATTATATGAGAGATACATGTAACAAATAAGTAAAACGCTAGTATTTGATTCCTTTTTTGATGAGAGTTTTTATGGATTACGTATTATATAAAAATTTTGTCATTGCACCCATACAAATTTAGGCAAATAAGAGCTTTTAAAAACGGCTTCTCGAAACAATACAATTCAAGGGGAAGTTCCTTGTGCAAACTCTATTCAATTTAAAATATTTTTATTTAACTGAAACATGGTATTTGTTCAAAGTACTTGGTTAATAACCAGTACCTATGGTTGTACTATTACTTGTTCATTAAGACAAGAGGAAAACTCCCCCTCCCCCAAATAAACAGTACTGTCATGGATAAAACAGTATACTTGTAGTCACTTTGCCGATAAGACTGTGAAGAAACAAAATGATTTAATTTGAGGGTCCAGAGTGAATAAATTGAATTACAAATAAATGTGTACACCAGCACCCAGATAGAAAGAGAATGGGATATAAACATTTAGGGGCCATTTACACAGGCGTTTCGTGACGTGCGTTATCTAAATACGCAGGTGACAATGAGTGTTTTTATACACTGCCGCGTGTCATTTATGTCGTCGCTATCTGAGAAATGTGTTGCCGTAACCTAGAGAATTCCGCCTCGAAAATGGCGCAAAGCGATCCAAGATACATTATGCTCAATGGGGCATTTTAATGCAGCTGTTAGATTTTGTGTCGACGTGTTGGTGAGACTGCAGGGCAACCAACCTCTACGCCACGTGTATTGAAACCTCAGTTCCAGAATCAGTGTACTTCTCTAGCAGGTAATAAGTATCTTTCTTATTTGTGGTTGGGTACTTATTATATACCGCTAAAATGGACACTATATAAGAACCCATCATGAGTGATGGAATAGAAGAGACTTGCAACCCTGGTCTCTGTTTTTCATTTCCTCACACCCTTTTCATGACGCGAGACATGTGTTACTTGTATAGCAACAAACAGCCAGTGACCCGCGTCACGCTTGTCGCGCATCAAGAAACGCCTGAATAAAAAGGCCCTTGAGAGTAAAGAATTTTTTTCACTGACCCCAATATGGAAAAAAAAAACTGAGCTTCTAGAATCATTGGCAGCTACACTCTAGTTAATGGTAGCTTTTCAGATGATCAGTTTTAAAAACCAAAACACGAGATGAGGGAAGACATATTCTAGAGTAAATGCTCAGCAATTTTCTTTAGGAGTGAATATTCAACCATTATATAAAAACCTCCGTTAGTAGAATGGGCCATAAAATGAATCCTGTTGACTTTTTCACTTTAAATCATACTATATATGTGTTTGGCGTCTTTCACCTTGTTCCCACCAATGCAGGCATAGTAAAATCAAATTATATAAACTTAATATAATACTTCTCGGTCGGGTGAACTGGGGGTGGTTTTTCCTAAATGGTTTTCCACTCTCCCTCCACGCAAATGCGGGTTCACTTCCTCTAGTTCAACCTCCCCAATTCCTAATCCATTAGAGTAATTAGTACTTGAAGCGTATAACCCGAACGGGTAGTAAGACGCGGTGCTAAATATTATTATATTAATATAATACTATTAATTTACACAAATAAATTCATTTTGAGAGATTCCTTATTTATTTTGATGTCAGACAATTTTGTTATGCTATTTAAACTGATTTTTTTTTATATTTAAAAATATTATTTGAAGTCTAGAGAACTCGTAGCTATAAACGGTAGTATTTACTTACTACTCTAAAATTAATAATAAACCCTCAGTAGACCGCACGACCCAATAGATCAAACTTATGGTTGATCGGATGTGTATTAATCCAACGTAAAATTATGAGGTGGACCTAACCTGTTTAAATACAGATTTCCCTCATGTCTCTCATTTATTACAATTTATTGTAATTTTAATTTTCGTAGGGAACCTATGCAACCTACCGGAAAATAATTATCACCCGTCATTTAAATCAATGGTAATTACAATTCAATGGGAGAGGATGGGGCTTAGGAAATAGGGTGGAAGTGGGGGAGGAGATATAACGTTCGCGATTTCAAATGGTTCTCGGCGGGGCCACAAACTGTACCGGACCCGAATTTAAACGAATTACCAGAAGGGGTTACGTGACGTCATGCTCGGGTCAACTCGTGTGGAAAGTAAGCCTAATTTGTTTGTCGTTAAGTGTAGCCTGATCGGTGAACATTCCCCCAGAAATGGTGATGGGAGGCAAGGATTGTGGGGAATGGGGGTTGCACATTTGTCAATGTACTTCTAAATGTTCAAATCATTGACCTGGAAGAACATGATCAGATCTGGGAACTTTTTTTTCCATTTTTTTTAATGTCGATATTGAATGTAAGATAAAAGTGTACCATATATCATACCTATAAATATATTTTTATTTCAAATTGTTTTGAAATAACGAGTTTTGTCGGAAGCTGAAATATCATTTTATGTTATTTAAATGTTAAAATATTATTTATTTTAAATCTAAAAGTAATCACTAAACTAAAATCTAGCATAATGGATTTACGTTAAATTATCAAATAATGTTTAGTATTTTTTAATTTATGTTTTAACCATTAATAACTAATCCTAGGACACATAAATCGAAAGATATAAGTCCCTAAAACTATTCATCTGATTCTAATTATTCTAATTATTTAATTACATCCATTACTGTCTCCATCCTGTGGCCTGGGTCAGTTTTTTTTATTCAAGTCATATATTTTCCCACTACCGGCTAGCTAAGCTTGTCATGGCCCCATATGCCTTATAATCCATCTTGAGACTAAAACAGTTACAATATCCTGTCCACTCCGGCCGTCAACTTATCAATGTGAAAGGGTAAACCCAGATTTATATCAATGACAAATTTTCAGCCATGACAGGACTCGAACCTGGTAACTTTAAATCAATAAGCAGATACACTACCAACAGGGCTAAGTTGTCGGACTTCAAATAATAAATAAATATTAAAACAGACAGTATCTTTAGCAGCTAATATATGGATGATAATACCAGAAACCAAACTGATTATATTAAGAGAAAAATAACAATTTGGAGCTATGAATTGAACCATGAACTTGAAATCCAAGAGTCTACCGTTGATCCATTATTTATATATTCAATTCAAGGCCACTCTTCACCTATTTATACTCTCTATATTAAGTGAAAAGTCTCTGACTATGAGATGATCCAGGATCGCTCATTTCTAGAGAAATTACACGCCAAATCAAAGTACTCTGGTTACATTTATTTGCCCTGTATGTTTAATTTACGTAAATGGATATTGAGTTTAGATTATATATAATAATTAGGATTTATTGTAATATTATTAATTCCTTTATAATGAATGAGTATGCACTAAACATTTATACATCTATTTGCTATAACAATTTAAAGACATTTTATGAAGGAAATTATCATCCAATTTATGGATCAAGACGTTGATAGGAAATTATATTGCAGCATGAGAGATTAAAGAGATCTTTATACATCTCAATTTCATCAGACCCTTCTCTCTTCCACTTCCTACATCCATCAATTGGCTCTTTAAACTAGATATGAAGAGCAAACGGCTCGGCGAATTCTAGAGAGCACTTGAGAACCAAGGTCTTGACGTGCCAGCAGTGGCGCAAAGTTAATCAGAATCTCATCAGCAATACCACAACTACTCAGAACGTTAATTTACCCTCAACCCTGCACCTTTTTATTTCTAAAAACAAAACCTGCATTCCATCCCTTACTTCTTTCATTCAACTTAAACCAATTCCCAAACATATTTTTAATATATACAACTAATTGACTAGCAAAAAATGTTGTATTCAAGAAATTGAGCAAAGAAGTATCAAGAAGGAGAACTCAACCTAAATATTTGTGTCAATATTAAAATTATCTATTCAGTGTCCATGTTGCGTAAAACTTTAACAGGTAGTAATACGCAGTTATATAAGTTGTGTATATATACATACATATATAGATTAAAGTTTCAGCAAAATGTTGATTTTTTCTACAAATTAAAAAATAAAATATGGTTACAATTATAAAACTTGGCCTATTTTATCTGGTGTTAATAGTGAATGGGTGAGTTAACGGTGTTTTTTTTTTACCTTATTACAGTCTACCCTCTTTTATTTCAGAATATTTATGGTGTCATTGATTAAAATACACTTTTCTTGTCTTGTTACTTTAAATTTAAATATTTTATTCTCGCACCAAAAATTTAAGCATAGAAAACGTAATGAGAAGATGCTTTCAATTGTCCATAGTAAACCATAACCAGTAGCGACGGGCCAAGTGACTTAAAGCGTTTTGGTTTCTAGGTTTCTATTGTGATAGTAGGGTCAGTACATGAATCCCGGGCTTCGGCATCGAGTGATGGGTAACAACATGTGATTCTCGCTATGATGTTCCTAACCTGGGGGTAACATACTTATATTATTATAGCCATGTATAATTAGATTATTATAGCCATGTATCGAGAGCACAAATTATAAAATTAATAAACCTCAAGATCCACTTCAGTGGCTGGATGGTCTAAGGCGTTACTTTTGTGCCAGATTGGCTTGCTGAAGACGAGTAGATTTAGGTTTGAATCCCAGTCAGTTCTATCAAGGATGGTTTCTTCTAAATGGTTTTACAATCTTCTTACATGCAAATTCAGGTCTTACCTATAAAATAATTCCTTCCTCGCCCTTAACCCTTAAGAGAAATTATCACACTTGCGTACAACCTGAACAGGTAGTAGGACATGATGATTTTAAAAAAAATAACCACATGGCTGCATCCGAAGTGGAATGGCGTCCTAGGTTTATTTTAGGTGTCGTCGTCAGTTGGCGAATCTTGGCCAATGTTCCCACGGTATCACCCTAGCGAGGTAGAAGAAGACTTGTACGGGGCTAGATTTCCAAAGCGCGATACGACACTGCCTCTCGAACTGAAGATTAAACTGATAGACAGGCGTGAAATAGCATGTAGGGTGTAAGTAAAAGCTGAAATAGAGAACTGACGGGGAGAAAGAGAGCGAATGAAGGATATCGGAACTATTCGGTCGAGACGGAACCTTTATGTGAGGGAAAATTGGGAGCCGTTTCGTCTTATACTCTTGCACTGCACATAATATAATTACACACCCGTAGATATTGATGAGTTAAATTATTATTATTTAGCACCGCGTCTTACTACCCTGTTCGGGTTATACGCTTTAAGTACTAATTACGCTAATGGATTAGGAATTGGGAAGGGTGAATTAGAGGAAGTGAACCCGCATGGAGAGAGAGGAAAAAAACCTCAGTTCACCCGACCGAGATTCGAACCTCGATTTCCCCGTCCTCAGCGGTCGAGCTCAGCACGACTGGCGCGTTAGCCAACTACGCCGCCGAGGCGGGTAATGAATTAAATGATTTAATTAATTTAAAAATAACGAGATTAAAATAGGCACAACATCGGCATAAGTTTGTAAAGAAAATTAGTAATTAAAAGTCTAAGTATAGTAATATACTCCAATTAAAAGCTATCTGCTTTTTTTTCCCGATCACCGTGTACTAATACCTTTTCAGGCTATACGCTTATATTATAATTACTATAATCATGGGATAGTGATAAGAAATTAAGAAACATAAAGATGATCTACCCGCTTCTACGTGGAAAGAGAGTGGGGAACGATTGAGTTAAAACCACACTCTCTGTAGACATGACTGGGATTCGAACCCCAAATTCTCAATCAACACTAGGCTAGTCTAACACAAGAGTGATTTCTTAGACCATTCGGACACTGAATCGGTCTCTGAAGATATTAAATCAACCTAATGTAAAATAAAATAAATGTATTTATAGAATTAAAGGTGTAGTAAATAAAATGGTTTTGTTAATACTTATCAGCGTGCTTGATATCCATTCTCTTTGTAACTCCTTTTTTTTTTTAATCAGAGGTGTCTTACCAGGGCACACGTAGTTATGGAAACGACAACCAATAAAATCGACCATGAATCGTCTAAAGAAAAGAAGGCAACCCTTAAATACAGTTTACCTACTTTCGCCATTTAAAAAAAAAAAGCTAATTTTTTGGGGTCAGAAGCAAGCACTCTACAATTTAAGGCTATCCTTGAGCTAAAAGTGTAGAATTATTACATTGAATTGTCAATATTTATAATACCAGGTTTGTTTTTGAGAGAGATATGTGATCTATAACAATTAAGTTGACTTATTTCACAGATACATTCGTCAAAAGCATAAGAGGAGCCGACACTTAAGACTAATTTTTTTAGAGCTCCGTTTAACCGTTCGAGTTGTACGCATTTGTAATAGTTACACTAATGTGTTAGGGATTAGTAAGGTATATTTTAGAAAGAGTGCACTCACATTTGCGTAAAAAAAAGAGTGAAAAATCATTAAGGAAATCCACTCTCAGTACACCCGACCGGGATTTGATATATATATAGGTCGACCTCGGTGATCTTGGAATAAAGTGCTCTCACCGTAGGACCTGATGTTCATGGGTTTAAGCCCAGCCGAGGTCAATGGATTTTTATTGAGCGATAAAAATCCATAGCACAACTACCTTTGGAGGGGAAATAAAGCCGTCTGTCCCTTGTTGATTGTGGCATATAAAAGAACCCTAGAAGGTATGGGAAAATATCTTCCCCGACAAAATTGGTAGGCCCTTTTCATCTCGTTCATAGAAATTCAGTGTGTATGGCAGTGGGGAAAACACCAAACTCGTTTAACTCTCATAGTATACTACCAGATGGTGCAGGCAGCACTAACCAGCAAAAGGTCTGGGTGCATGCTCAGCCCTAGATGGATCATATAAAGCCAAACTTCAGGTTGTTGACAGAAGAAGAAGAAGAAGAAGAAAGTATGTTAATGTATATATATATATAGAACGTATATATATATAGAACGTATATATATACATATATATATAACGTATATAAAATGTTTTATATGTGTATGGTTATAATGTTTATGTTTGAGCGGGTATTGGGCCAGTATAGCCTATTTGATTAGAGTATATGTATGTCTAGTATGAACAATGAAGGCTTACTACTTTGTGCGTTTGAAACATAATTTTGTTTTTGGCAATTGTTTATTGTGAGCGCGTTTTTTACTGTTGTATCGATTAATTCACTCTCATCTTGGTTTGAGAGCGGTCCTACATAAATAAGCCTTCTCATCGGATTCTGAATCATAGGTTGCCGGCTATATTTATCTGGTATCGGCATTAATTAACAACTATAAATTACTAAAGACTATTTTTGTGTATGTGAGAGGGTGTCTTTAAAAAATTTCAAAAACAAAACCGTGTACGTACGTGTCCAATATGACGCCCATATCCGAACTTTAATACGGTCCACTTTACTACCAAACAGCTTACATTAGTCAAAGTAATAGATAATGTAGATCTACATCTCTATAATTCACTTGGTATTTAATTAAAAGTATACTATCTCTTATTACTTATTGTTTTATGAAAATATTATAGCTGTACATTTTTCAGAATTAACTCATATTTTTGATAAGTTCACTAGCTTCTTTCACTAATTTTGTAACGATTTTTTTTTCAAACGAATCCTACTAAAATGAGCTTAATGAAACAGTGTTAAATTTTTGACTTTGAAAAAGGGTTTCTTTATTTATGTTTCCACCACTTCAGTGGTAAAATGATCCAACGCGCTACTTTTGTGTTAGACTAAATTGCTGAAGACAAGAATATCGTGGTTTGAACCCAGTCATGTGCACTTCAGGTGGTTTTTCCTAAATGGTTTTCCACTCTACCTCTACGCATATGTGTGTGCACTTCTTCTAAATTAAACCTTCCTAATTTCTAATACATAAGAGTAACTAGTACATATACGTATAAACCGAACGGGTAGTGGAACGAGATGCTAAAATTAAAATGTGTTTAAAGCCTCTGAAACTACTCAAATCCTAAGCAAAATATAAACTCATACAAAATACCCGAAAGCCCCTTCATTTATCAACGATAACCAATACCCGCTGTCTATAATTTCCAAGGTTACCCCTTTTGGAATCAATACTTCATAGAGATTACTCTTGTTGTCATATAGGTCCGAGAACTGTAAACACAACTGAGGGAGACAACACCATAAGGGTGTGACAGAGAGAGAGAGAGAACACACAGAGAGAAGGATCAAACTCATTCAACCATGTATAGCACCTCTGACAGATGTTTACTATTGCACTGTCCTAAATGGAGAGACGCGTATCAAATACTACAAAACCGGTTGTATCCATCATGTGGAAAAGCAAGCCACATATATACACGTCTAATAATTCCAATATGCTTTTCGATATACCTCTGTGAAATAACATCCCCGAAAATATAAACAAAAATATTATGTTTTCATCCAAACTCAAGAGTCAGTATAGCATTTTATGGCCTTTTAAGGCTCTGCCTACCCTATCTGGCGGTGTGTTGAGCTTTCAGCTCTCAAAATAGATGGTGTTGCTAACGTTATACAAACTGGTGGATTACAGCCATAAGGTTGGCAGAATAACTTGTTTGTTTACAATTGGAAGGCTGACCGGTAATCAGCCGAGGCCACAAGCAGACTTTTCCTAGAACTGATAGAGATAAGAAGTGTAGTGCGGGACCGTAAAGTGTGTAGGCGATCAAGTTGGACTAAACGTGGGGAGATAAAACGTCAAGATACAATCATATTCTCGAGCAGAAAAATTAGATTATCCATCCCACTAGCCTAGACGCTTCTATCTGGGGCTTCAAATTCCTGAAATAATTTAGGGGAGATCTTATTCAATCTTTTCCTTTTACTCCTCCCACACAAATGTGGGTACATTTCTTTAGTTAATTCTGCCTATTTAGGTATGAACCAATTATGCTAGTGGATTAGGTATGAATACGTTTAAATTTAGAGGAATGATACCCACATTCGCGTGGAAAGAGAGTGGGAAAATATTTAGGAAATATCACCCAATAATGATTAAGTCACGATCTCCCAGTCATCGGCAGACAAGTCTATTGAGATAGTGACGCCTTAGACCATGTGACCACCAAAGTTGGATATTGTCAATCCTCATGTATAAAAATAGATAAACGATAAAAATAACATAACTTACCCAATCTTTAAAAAATACGTAAGCTATAGAGGTGGGAGGGAGCTTACGTGAGGGAGGGAGGATCTAAAATTGTGTAAAAAGCCTTATGTAATTTAAGGATGGCTCCATTGCAGTAAAAACTATGGGTCATTGATACAAGGCCTAGCAGTCGGGTAATGTTATTGAGCAGAGTAGAAACGAACTCAGGTCATTGCTTTATAAATCACCTTTTTAAAAAAGGACTTGGACTATTTTTTTCCAATGAATATCTGGGGAGGGTAGTGGTAAATAATACTGTATACTTATTTTTTAGAGAAAAAATTATGTAAGGTAAAATTAGGGATAACTCATTTTTGAAGATTTTGTCACTAACTATAATAACCTATACGAGAGAGTATGTAACTTACGATTTTGTCGTACCATTTATTTGCGCTTATTAGTAGGCAGGTAAAATAAAAAATTACTCAAATTTAATGTGCTAAATTTAGCCACTGTACTTTGATTAATTTTTAAACTTTAAAGGCTAAAGAGGCAATAAAATATTTAAAAAGCAGTTGATTTCGAAGACTAGAACAATTTTGACTATAAATATATCTGTTATTTTTATTTTTCATATCACCATGTCATACTAACAGTTCATGTTATACGCATATATGATCATCTAATTGGGTAGTAATGAGAAAGGAAGCATTTGAGAGGTTATTACCAGTATTTTTATGTAAGGAGACGGGGAAACAATTTAGGAAAAACTACCTTCAGTAGACCCGACCAGGATTTGAACCCCAAGCTCTCCGCTATCTGCAGGCCAATTTAACACTGGAGAGACGCCTTAGACCACTCGGCCACTGAAGTGTATATCTGTTATTTAATACGATGACTACAGTTTTCAAACATCTATAGCATTTACACAATTTTCCAGAAATAAATGTTTTTGAGAATAATTTTTCATCCTAATTGTAGATTCTAACTTTAGTAATATCTCCATGTTGTCAGCCTGCAAGCAGGCTATACCAATCGAAAGGCTGCAGTATGTTGGCGAAGATAGTGAGAACATTTTCGGGTAATACTCTCAATGAAGTAAGTTGGGACCAACTAATATTCCATTCACCGTAGGAATTGACTTCTGAAAGGCCTTTTTCCCTACCTTAAATCTACTATATAGGAGGATATTGGTAGGAAAAAAGACCTTTCAGAGAGTAATTCCTACCGTGAATGGAATATATCTTTATTCGCACAGCAGTTAGGACTTTGTGAGTATTTTATTTACTTAGTATATTAAGATGTTTATATTTAACAACGCAAATCTTCATGATTGGACATTAGCCCTTCTTATCCCAATGCACATGGTATCAATGTTTCTTTGACTCAAGGAGGTCACAGAGATTAGCTTAACCCTCCACTGCCGCCTGAATTCCGATACAGCAGGTTAGCCAACGCTTGCAAAACGATACTAGCTTGTAAATGGGTAACGACCATACTAACGGCACCTATTATAAACTAAGACAACTATTTGTAAAAGGAAATGTATTTAAAACTAGGTATTTTGACTAGAGTGTCGACTTGGGAGTCGTTAGAGCTCAATAGCATCGTGATTATTGAAGATAACCCAAAGTAAAAAATAGGTCTAAAAATAAAAATAAATTATTCATTAAATAATATGTTATAAACAAACACTCTAGCTTAATTGTACAAGGAAAATAGATAAATCAATTAATCATTTTTGTTTTTCCCATTTAAAATGCATTGAAATGGAAACATTTTAACGAAAATATTTCAATAACTATTTTTAGCATGGTTTGAAAATTTCATAAGAATTATGAAAGATGCCAAGATATGTTACTAAAATAAAGAAAAAACAATAATGTTGACTTATTAAATATTTTTTTGAAACATTTTTTTTGTTTAGAACCGTGCATTTATGGCTAGGCAAAGACTTAACCAGAAGTTTTAGAGAAATCACTTGGGTCCAACATTTTGTTCTTTTTTATAAGTATAGGGTATAGATTAAGCTGTGGTGAAAGAGGCCGTGATAAGAGGCCAGTGATTTTACAGTTTTTATACTAAAACACTTTATAGTCGAAAATAAATAAAATATTGCTCCAGTAGCGACGTTTAGTTTAATTTTCTTCATAGGATGATATCAACAGTTATTAGGTGACCTGGTGGTCAAGGGGTAAGGTGTCGGAATTCTGTGCTGGGGTCCGGGGTTCAATCCTCGGTCCTGGCACAGATTTATCTGATTGCCAAACCCTTCCTTCACGTCTGACAAGACGTGTATTTATCACAACTTGTGAATGTGGGGAATGCCAGGCCTCCATCGTGGTTTGGATTCCCCGTTAAACTGTAGGTCCTCCATTTCATCTCACAATCACTCTACCATTACACATTAGCGTGCGTATAGCCCGAACGGTTAGTAAGACTCGGTGCTAATAATAATAATAATAATAATAATGATAATAATAATAATAGTTGTTAAAATTCTGTTAAAGATGACCTTGAACTTAATGACCAACTTTTGCTCTAAATTTTAAAAGCTTATCATCTAATGTCGCAAAGCTTTTGACAAGTATTTAACAGCGGTTGATATCACTATGTGAAGAAAATTAAATCAAACGTTGCTACTGGAACAATATTTTACATATTTTGGCCAAAGCAATGCTTTGCTATAAAAACTGCAAAAACATTAATCTTTTCTCGCATCCCTTAAATCCCTACCTTGAACATTGACTATAAGGAAACAATAAAGCATAATATTGTTTATGTATCCTTTTAGCTTCCCTTGAATTATTCCACTATTGTGTAGTTTATAAGATGAGCTTAAAATTGTAATCCATTAAGATAAGATTACTATCGTTAAGGGTAAACGGATTGTATGTAAGAAATTATGTCAAAATTTATTCCAAAAAATAAAAAATAAACTCCTAGACATGAGCCCACTAGCGATGATAATACCAACATTTTCGGATATAGGGTGTCATGTGATTAGTACAACGAAACCTCCAACCATTAATCTCAGTTTTCTAGAAAAGAACTGCAACTTATTTTTTTATCGTATTTAAACACCACGTCTTACTACCAGTTTGAGTTATACGCCTATGTACTAATTATAATAATGTGTTAAGGATTAGGAAGAACTAATTGAGATTAAATGTACCCACATCTGCATGAAGGGGAAGTGGAAAACCATTTAAGAAAAACACCCCCTGTGCACTCAACTGGGATCGAACCCTGTTCTCCCCATCATCGGCAGACTAGTCTAACACGAGAGCAGCGCTTTAGACCACGTGGCAACTGAGACATGCTATGCTAATTATTTATTCAAGTAGCTCCTCACTTTTCCTCACGAGGAAAAGTTGACCCTATTCCAGACCCACTGTTTCATATATAAAACATTTTCATGAATCGCCGGCGAAGAGGATGTACCAAATATTAAAAAAACATGAGTCCGAAATATCTTGAAATTCAACAATTTATTTAATCAGGAAATGGTATTTACCCAAAAGCCTTGACTTTTGAGCAGTATAATAACCATTATTTCATGATATACGTCTTACTAACCGTCCGGGGTTATCACATATTTACTCAAAGGGAGTAAGGGTTAGTAGGATAGTATTTAAAGTATTATTATTATTATTATTAGCACCGCGTCTTACTACCCGTTCGGGTTATACGCACTTACGCTAATGTGTAATGTTAGGATGATTGTTAGATGAAATGGAGGACCTACAGTTTAACGTGGAATCCGAACCACGGTGGAGGCCTGGCATTTATTTAAAGTAAATTTAGCTGAATTTACGTGCAGGAAAAGTGGGAGACATTTTGTAAATAAAGCTCAGTATATCGAGGCGGGATTTGAATACCAATCTCCTCACCACCACTGAAATAGTCTTGTATGACATCTTAAACCAGGGGTGACCAACCCACAGCACTCATGTCAATAGTAGCCCCTTAAGATACCTTAAGTAGCAGTCTTAAGGTGAAATGGAAGGGAATGCGAGAAAAAGTCAGTATTCCTGCCGTTTTAATGGCAAAACTTCTTTTTGGGCCAAAATAAATACAGTATAATTTCAATAAAACATAGAATTTAATTTTCTTCACATGGTGACCTTGAAATTTCTTTAATACCTGCCGAGGGTGTCCTAAGAATTTAATGATAACATTTTATCTTTCCATTAATACCACTATGCTCATGACAAATATTCAGGAATTAGTGATATCGACATGTGAAGAAAATTAAACTTTAAGTTTGTACTGGAGCAATATTTTATTTATTCTAGCCAAAAAAAGGTTTTATCATAAACACGGTAAAAACACTGGCATTTTCTCGCGTCTCCCTCGATACTACCATTAAGTGGACATATCTCGTTATGAGACCAAACAATGCGTCCTTTCGTGGTCTACAATACGCGTGGATGGGAACAGACCTAGCAGGTGGAAAATGGGCCTCCCTAGGGATACAATTTACAGGAAGGCCTGTTCACTGGTCTTGCACACACACACACACTCAGTCAGTTCCTCGTTCATTATTAAAAGGGTTACAACACACTTCAAAGGACCAGCCAGTACTCGACACGTCCAATTAGGTGACAAACTTTTTATTTTGACCTATTCGCTGAGATAAAAAAAGCTCTAAATTAAGTAGGGAAAATTAGGTTTCCAACCGAATATGTGAAGTGTAAAAAAGTTTTTTTACTATTTACTATTGATTTTTGATCTCTCTTGTAATATTAATATGAATGATATTTGTAATTTCATTTAAGAGAAATACTATATTTCTTATACAAATTATTATAAAATACATCCATGATGTATTAGATATCGGCATATCAAAAGGATTATAATATTTTTATTTAGTAAAAAAAATTCAGTGTATTTTTGTTTCAATAAATAATTATGTATATAAATATTGAAACTAGTAAACTTAAATTAACAATTTAATTTTTAACTAAAGCTTTGATAACTTTAGGACAACACATGCGGAGCTTAAATTCCATTTAGTTTAAATGATTTTCATTTTAGTTCATTTTTTTAGCCCCGAATCTTACAACCCGTTCGGGACACCCTAATATAATGTACTAATTACACTAATCTGTTAGAAATAAGTACGTTTGAATTTGTAAGATGTGTGCCCGCACTTTCCTGGAGGTATAGGGGAAAAAAATCGAGGAAAGACCAACATAATACACCAGACTGGAAATCGAACCTTTATCTCCCTGTAATAGTGTGTCAATTATATTGCAATAGTAGTGTCTTAGACAACGTAACCACAGAAGTGGTTTGTCTGATTTGTTTTACTTAGAAGACACGGCTGTTTAAACTAACATCAAAAGTCGCTGTTAATCTGTTTTTTCTAGAAGTGAGAGTTTTATATCGTTAACTCACTTCATTCCACCTAAACGCTCCATTTACTTTACTTTACAGTGTTTTCAGCCTGTGCCCTGGGTCAGTTTTTTATCCAAGCCAAATATTTCTAACTACCAGCTGTCTAGGCCTGTCGTAGCTTCATATGGCTTATAATCTATCTTAAGACTAGGACAGGCACAATAACCGGTGCCCAGCCGTCAATTTATTAATAAGACAAGGGAAACCCACATTTTCATAAATTATAAATTTGCGGCCATGCCGGGAATCGAACTTGGGACACTCCACCTATTTAACAAAGGTATCGGGATAATCTAACACTACCTCAGATAAGATATTTATTTATTTTTTAGTACTACGTATTACTAAATACTCCCGTTATATCCTTAATAAGTTATTCGTACAGATTT
The DNA here is from genome assembly GCA_902141385.1 of Timema californicum. NCBI lineage: Eukaryota > Metazoa > Arthropoda > Insecta > Phasmatodea > Timematidae > Timema > Timema californicum. Next base: position 218,773 of record CABFOW010000539.1, on the reverse strand, counting down.
TGAGCCATGTTTTCAGTATATTATGGTACTTTTTATAGGAGATTAGGCTACTTTGATCATAAACGAGTACTTTTTTAGCTAACATAAAAGTTGTAGGAAAAGAATATATTCGTAAGTTTGGTTAATTTTTCCACGAACTTTGAAATTTAGACTATAGATAAATATTAATACAGTTAAGATTTGATATCAATACAGTTAAGATTTGAACTAAGCTCAGCATAAGTTAGTTGAAATGTTATAAAAACAAGATATTTAACCAAACTAGTTAACTAAAATAGTTATTAGTTTTTATAAGACCACCTAAATACTTGTTAAGCCTGCATATTTTAAAAGTGAAAAGTCATTATATTTGTCTCATATATTGCAGATCTCTCTCGAGAGTTAATTTTAAAACTTTTATGAATTTGTTTTTATTTTATTTTATAATTAAATTTATAACAAATCTTAATATTGCTTTAATTTTACATTGACGATTTATTTTCGTGTGTTAGTTCTAGTAAATAGTTCATAAGCTTTTAAAAAAATTGTACCGAACTCCGCACCAAATTTATCGCTCTATTGTTTAGAAATTGATATATTTACTCAAAATTCGTAATATAATATACAATAGCAAACCCGAGAAAAAATTTTGCTAGATATAAGTAAAACATTCTTTTATTTATAGTTTTAAATTTCATAATTTTATCTTTTAAAGAAGTAACATCTTCATTTGTATATTTGGACCAGTAAAAAATATCGATTTTGGATCAGCGAGGGTCAATATTTCGTATTAAAAGTTTGACTTCCGGTTAAAATTTTTGTCATTTTACTAGGGGATGAACATATGATGGTTATCGCATAGCTATTAAATTTCGACCAATAAAATAGATAAATATTGACCATTGAGTCTAAAATGAGAGAAATAGAATCGTTATAGCTGATTTTTAGGATATAGAATGTCTCTCTTTTCATCCTCTAGTGAACTGCTATTGATTTTATGGTTCGACAGACACACAGATAGATGGAGTTGCAAAAACCACTTTTTAGGGTTAGAGACGTCAACATTCATAAAAATCTCGAGTTCAAATTTTTTGACAATCACATAATTGCAAGGTAGCGAGAAAGTAAAAATATTGATATTGGATCCTAAAGTGTTAATACTTTGTATTAAAATGTTGACTTCAGGTATAATTTTCGACATTTTATTAGGGTGTTGCACATCTTATAGTTATTGCATTACTATTACATTACTCATTTATAAATATTGACCAATAAAATAGGTAAACATTGACTATTAAATCTAAAATGATAGAGATAGATAATTGTTTTACAAACATTTCTACTAAGAGGTTGAACGAAAGATAACATACACTTTTTGAGAGACTTACTCATTTCTTACTCTATGGCTTAGAGAATTATTGCGTTAAAACAGAGGTAGTAGTATCTCTTTACAACTAAAGCTCACAAAGTTGTATTAATATATTTGCAATATCTCAGAAACTTTTGTATTTATAAAAACATATTTCATATAAATTTTATTTTTTTAATAATACTTCAATTTTCCAATGATAAGTTATTTAGTATCTTAAATAGTTTCGGAGATACGGAGATTTTCGCTCCTATAAAGTACCTTAAATTCATTTTTATGGTTAAATAAAAATAACCAGTTTATTTATAATCTTAATCAATGCCTATATACGAATTTTAATCAAAATCGTTAGAGCCGATCTTGAGAAAATCGATTTTTTTCTCTTTTTGAATTTTACTAAATTACTCTTAATTTTGGGGTTTAAAAGACACCCAGAGACAGCATTGTGAAAATACAACTTTTTAGGATTCAGGGGGGGGGGGG
>CABFOW010000539.1:188569-216372 GCA_902141385.1 Timema californicum | reverse complement strand
GAAACGTCGAGGTTCATCAAAATCTCGAGTTTGATTTTTTTTACGATCACAATACTTTCTCTACCTGTAAAATAGCTAGAAATTAAAAGTATATATATAAAACAGCTTAATTACTAAGCAAACGGTGACGAGGAAAGTCCAAGAGATTGCACACGCGTTAGCATGGAGAGAGAATGTGAAAACGACTAAAGTTGTTAATTTAAATTAGTTGAAAAATAACACCTTTTCACTGGAATCGATTTTGGCACCTTTGAAATAACACGCCTATAATCTACCACTGATATATCAAGGATTCGTCCCGTGCTGATGATCATGACCTTGCAATGTTCAGTTGTAGTTTTTCAACTACTTTAAATTAGTTGAAATGTGGCCCCCTACATACGGGCAGTGCCACAATTACAATGAATGGCAACTTCAGCGTTGATATTCATTGATTCTCCAACGATACCTGGACGATATTCTAACATAAACATCCCCATTATTTAATCCAATCTTTTGCAAAACTGAAACATTAGACCGCACATACACTGATTCACACATTTCACACACCGATTAACCGCACAGCCGCTTAGTTGAGCTCATGAACCATACGTCATACTAGACTAAGCCTTGTTCCCACGACCTGTTGTATGGAAAGTCACGAACGGCTCGTGGTTTGTAGATCCGCTAGCCTGTGGTGCGTAGATTTACGAGCTTAACCATTCCCACGACGCGTGGTTTGCTCTACTCGTGTCTGTGGATGTGGCACGATCCGGGCACGGCATACAGTGGACTACCGGCTCGTCATTAGACTAACCACAGGCCTTTGATGTTTCAAGCATTTACCGACAGTTCACGGGAACGCCAGAGCCGTACCAAGCCAACGCGCATATATCGGTCCCACGACTTGTGATAATGCTATCTACGAGCCGAATCCGTCCAGACACGAACCGTGAGAACGGGCCTTAATATGGTGTTCCAGTGAAGGGGAGTTCGGAGTTCTAATTCCGGCAATGTACACTGGGAATAGGTATTTTTGAAAAATATTTTTATAATCATCCTTCCTTTCAAATATGATTACATTTTCTCTAAATTCTATATTACATTTATTTTTAATATTAATTAAATTAAATAAGACCTGTTTCAATGGCCTCATGGCATCCCTCTCAATATACCAGATTGCCGATGACTGTGGGATCGTGGTTCGATCTCAGTCGGGCCTACTGAGGGTGGCTTTCCTAAAATCGTTCCCACTCTATCTTCACGCAAATGTGGGTTCACTTCCTCTAAATTCAACCATACATAATTCTTACCCATTAACGTAATTTGGGCACAAGCGTATAGCCCGAACAGGTAAAAGAAATGAAGCCAAGACAAATAAGGGTAGGCCTTCAATGACCACATGGCCTAAAATGTCACGATAGTGTCTGAGTAGATTTCCGGTGATGGAGAGATAGGGGTTCGAATCCCGATTAGGTTTACTGAAGTGTTTCAAAAAATAGTTCCCCACTATCCTTTCAGCCAAATTTGGGTACGTTTCCTCTAAAGTGTCACCTTAACATATACTTAATCCTTATTTAACCAACTTAATTAGTATAAGCGTATAGCCATAATGGGTGCTAACACGTGATTTTTTTAAATCGGGCATGTAACATACGTGACATGTAATAAAACGTTGTTGAAAAATAATAAAGATTCGGGAACGTACTTTAGTAGTACTTTCCTTGGTATACATCTTATATCTATAAAAAAAGATAAAACGGTTTTTATAGTTTCCTAAGCACATTCTTGAAAAACATTTTCAAATACACGTTTCAAAATGAGTCCTGGTAGGTAATAGACAGACTTTATCGTAAAACTGTGCTGGAATATATCGAGAAGACAGAGCAGAGACAATAAAATGCAATTTATACGGAGGCGCCCTTGACTGAAAATACTTGTAGTTTGCATGATATCCGCCAGATGTCGTAGTTAACGTCATCCCCACGAAGCTCATGTGTCACTACTAAGAGGTCGCTGGCTGAAGTTTATAAAAAAAAGAGATGTTACTCATAGGTTATATTTACAATAGAATGTGTTATTCACATACAATATATGATTCTTGGGAGGGGGGGGGTACAGGGGGATATCACAGTATATCACAGAGAGGAGTGATTTATTTCGGGATATAAACTTAGAAGAGTGTCAAAATTATATTTTGAGATTAAATATTAATTGACTGATAGGAATAAAAGTAAACTCATAGCTATACCGTTTGGAATAATTTTGTCTATCTGTTTTATACGCTATTAAGGCCAAATTCGTCGGCCAATTTGAATGAAATTAGTCAGGGTCATTATTTAAACCTAGTCTAAACGACTTATGTATGTGTTTTAAGAAGACTTTAAATCCAAATATAAAAAATAGACAATATTTTACATGATTTTTTGCATGAAGTACTTAATATTTTTACTTTCTATCGACCCCTCCAAAAGAGAAATACCTAGGGTCTATTATAATTGTCAAAAAAATCGAGCTCGAGATTTTGATAAATGTCGACGTTTTATGACCTGAAACCATAAAAGTTGTTTTTCTGTACATCTGTTCGTATGTCTGTCTGTCTGTCTTTACCTCAAATTAGAGCTGAAACAAATTTTACCGATCGAGCTAAGACTTGGTAATTAGGATTTTCATAAGGTTTCTCGAAGAATTCTGGAAATTAGATACCCGATGTCGGGAAAATTTCGCCCGGGAAAACTACACCTTCCCAGAAAAAAGAGAAAACTGTGCCCTCACATGAATCATCACATTAATAATTGGGAAAAGCGCACCCACATGACCTTGTCTGTCTCGCATAAATAGTTTTAAACAAGGTCATGTGGGCGCACTTTTCTCACTTTCCTCACGACCTTACCATTTTCACCGGCGTAGATTGGTTCATCGCACCCTTTTGTTTAGGAGGGTGGGGATTTCAAATCGACTCATCGCACATAATGAGGTCCTGAGGAGGTCAAATTACATCGATTCATCGCACTTGTCTCTTTGCCTGTTGGTTAGGTTAGGTTAGGTTTTTCAATGAACTAAAGATTAGGATGAATCCGCAAGCATTTGATGTGAACGTGAAAAGTGAGGTTACCAAACTAATTATTGATGACCCTTTACTTAATTTTTTGAATCTAGGTTAGACTCTTCAAGCACTTTGTTAGGTTCTTGGGCGTACTTGTTTTGTAAGTGTGTAAAACAGTGGGCGGGGCGCACTTTTCCCACCTAATGGTGTGATTATTGATAGGAGGGCACAATTTTACCCCTTTTTTTTATGGGAGGACGTAGTTTTACCGGTTGAAATTTTCCCTAATACAGATATCTAACCGTAAAATTAAAGGTAGTTAACTGAGGGTAAACAAGGGAAAAATCTATCCTCTCAAAATCTGCTTTTTTGATTTTGATTAAATTTTGTGTCCAGGCATTGCTTAACATCACAAATCACATGGCAAATCTCGTTCCCCCTTAAAAATGAATTTAAGGTTACTTTAAAGATGTGGAAGTTTACAAAGTTGATAATATCTTCGCAACTACTTGATATACAAAATAACTTATGTTTGTATTGATGTTTGTATTGTTCTAGTAACATAAAAAATAAGAATACCATAATTTTTTAAAATTTCATTTCTGAGCTTTAATGCAACACATTTTTTTTTATATAAAACACTATGATATATGTAATTGAGTGTTAAACTCTTTAATGGACAGATATATTCTATCAATGTTTCTGTAACATTGTATATTATTTAATGTGTACTCTTTTGTATAGTGTTTCTGCAACACTGTATATTATTTATTTATGAGGTGGTTTTTTTTAGTAAATGTATTTTATTTAAGATTAAATAGAGAGAAAGACTGCGGTGGAGAGTACCATTTATTTTAATAGAACCAGCGACAACTATTGTTTATAGAACTATTAATATATGAGCTAACTAAATTGTTCTTTGTGAATATCAGAAATGTGCTAAGAACACCAGGACTAATTAAATCTATTTTTAATTTTTTAAATTGATGAGATAATAAGAATAACTAAATAACTGTTTACATAATGTTTTGGACTTGTTCACTGAGCTCATCTTAAACGTGGACCTACAGGTTTTAATGTTTAGTGCGCTACTTGGAAAGTCTACATAAAAGTGAAACACAAACACTTCATGACTTTTATTTTGTTTTGTAGCTATTGATTTTAACATAAAATCTATTAAAACTAAAATCTAATTTAAAAGTTTAATATGGTCTATTGATTAAAAAAAATCTCATCAGCGTGGGGGGGTGAGTATGACACATTTGGATACATTTTTCATTACATTCTAAATCGTTAAGTTTCCCGCATAATTGGCCTATGGGGGAGGGGTTGAATTGTAAATATGGCACTTAGAAACTATTACATATACATCAAATAGTGTGTTAAGGTGTTAAGGGACGTGTGGTTTGATAAGGAGGGAGGGAAGAGTTAAGAAGCACAGGGGGGGGGAAGGTAGATTTGTTATTAGAAAATATTTGGATCAACCTTAAAAATATTTTAGTTAAATTATTGAAGATACAAATATTGAAGTATTAATTATTATAATGGGTCTTCTAATGCTCAAATTAATTAGTTTCTTTACTATTACTACTACTACTACTACTATTAAAAATAATAATAATTAAACTACTACTACTACTACAACTACCACTACCACAATAATAATAATAATAATAATAATAATAATTAATAATTGGAACTTTACCAAAACAGAAATTTTTCGGGAAAAATTAAGAGAACATTTTCCTTCTCGCATCTCTAGATATACCGTTTATGGAAAACCTCACCCAGTGCACCCAGGCGAGATATGAACTGTGACATTCCAGTCACCAGTATTCAAGTATATTGAGTCAGATGCCTTATACCGTGTTATTATATTGTACAACACTAAGAATTGGTATAAATTAGTTGTCAAATACCATTTGTTTAGTTATACATTTAACTCAATTTTTAATAATAATAATAATAATAAACAAGTTTTCCTTGTCTCACTTTGTAACAGATAAAAATTCTCTTTGTAAATGTATGTTTATCTAAAATATAAAACAAAGAAATTTTAGAACATTAATTTTAAAAATATTTAGGAAAAGCTCGATATTGGTTTTTCAGAGCTAGTATATAGTTTAAATAATATTAGAATCATTACTTTTTCCAAAAATAATATATTTTGATCAATTTTATAAATCTTCACTTTGATATAAAAAAAACTTCATTAAAATTTTAGTTTGAATTGTTAATTTTGGAAAAAATACCTTTTTGGTCAACGTAGTCTTTAATCAGAAATGTGTTTTCTCTTTTGTTCATGGCTTGACTTGACTTAGAATAACAACATACTAAATATTTATTAAATATTCTAAATTAAAGTCTTGAAATATATAGTTTCTTAATGTTTCTATGCATTCCATTTTATTTAATGGATTCCAGGTTCTGTGTGTTTTATGGTTTCAAATTCGTTTCAATTTTATTATTTGATGACCAAGAGTCTTTACTCACGTTCACAATATAACAGATAAATTATATTTTTTAATATTCATCTAAAAATCTATGTGTAATTTATTTTAAAATAAATAAAACTTTATAGAAATATTAACTACCTATACTTTGGCTTTAGGAACTCAAATGTAGATTGCCGCATTTGAAAAAGTACGCCACTTATCCCTATCTTGAGCTAGTTCTATCCAGTCCACCTCATTACACATTATCTCTTTCAGGTCTATTTTAATGTTTTCCTTCCATCTTTGTCTAGATATTTCCAATGGTATCTTTCCATTGAGTTTGACAGTCAATACCCTGACGAAGGTTCTAGAATTTCCCATTAGCACTGCATGTCCTGCTCACCGAAATTTATGAAACTTGATTATCCTTACATTGTCTTGTGATGAATACAAAGTATGAAACTCATCATGAGTAACATCCTCCACTCCCCAGTATAATTATACCTTTTTAGTCAAAACTGCTTTCTAAACACCTTTTTTTTTAAAGCCCTAAACTTTTTTTCGTTATCTAAGGTAAGGTTTCAAGTAAAATGACTGTGTTGTATAGCCTGAGTTTTACATTCCTTGAAACCAGGTGAGATATTAACAACTTACTGACTGAATGATACCATAATAATTGTATAGGTTAATTTAAGGGGCATTCTTGTTAATAAATATTTCATATATAAAGTTTTATCAACCGGTCAGTAAATGACGAGTGTTTTTTTTTCAAAATGGGTCTCCCCTCTCCTCCCACGCAAATGCGGATACACATAGTTCAGAATAAATTTACTTATTTATAACATGTTCGAGTAACTAGTAAGTAAACATACAACCCGATTGTCTTCTAAGACACAGTGCTAAAAAAATCATAAATAAATTAGTCTTAAATTACATTAAACCATTTACACAAATTTATAAATGTTAACTAAAACTATCACTATATTCAGCTAAATACAAAAATAAATCTTTGCTGACTATATATATTTATGTATTTTTTAATTACGACAAATGCCTTTTGCAATTTAAAAACTCCAAAAACTACTTAATTTGTAAAATTACAGTAAATTGGTGCGAATGAGCTATATCCTTGTTTTCACCATTTAATTCAAAAGTTAACACTCCTTCAAAGTTTAACTAAACCTCTCAAATTAGTTGCATCACATATAAACTACTTTAAGAACTTCCGTAGTTTTTCACATCCCCGAAACTTTTCCCTTCCGAGTTAACTCTCTTCACAGTTCTTCTTTTTATTATTATTCCTGTTGTGCTCTTAAAAACTTTTGTATTCATGGTGCTAGTTTGGAAACGTGTTTTTATTAAGAGTACCGGGGTCCATGCTGGAATAATTGTTACTTCTTGTCTAATAGTCCCTTCTTCAGAGTTTCCAACTCATTCACTTAATTACTTAGCGATATTCCGGGCCGCTTCTAACAGATGAAATACCCTTGGCGAACTCGTTATCACAAAGGAACACGGGTAGGGGGAAAAAAAAGTTTTGACACTAGAAAGCGCCACTCAAAAGAGTTCGGCCAATCAGATTAGCCGTGATACAGTCAGATATGGTGTATTTATTTCGTTCAATATGTGAAAAATGTAATTTGTCTCAATACTTTTGAAACCCGATTTCTTCAGTTATTATTTCTGGAAATATCGGGTGGGTTCTTTACCAAAATAATTGTGTCTTCTCTTTTTATAAGTTTTCTTTCTCAACATCCTACATTGTATTAATGATAATTAATTAAAATACTCTTATTAGAAAGAATTAATTGACATTTGAGGAATCTTGATTTATATAATCTAAAATAAAACTTTTTTGTAACACGTTCTTTATAAGCCGTTTGGGCTATCGGCAACTATTCGCAATACGTTAAATAATTCATGGGCATTAAATGAGGTGGTTTAGTTTTGAGGAAATGTACAACCCTTTGGCTTTAACCATAGATTGGAAAACAAAAATTTTCTTATACTTGAATAGGTGGGCTCGAGGCAAATGGTGTCAGACCAGTTAAGTGGTATATGTTTCGCAAGTGAGTGCGAGTCTGGTTTTGGAATCCTATCTTGGTGTAGTGAGCTAGGTTTTGCTTTAAATCTTGTTCTCAACTAAGCGCTATTATTACACTTCTTCTAAGTTCTATCTTACTTATGCCTACCAGTTAAGTGTAGATATGCTTTTATCCTAGGCTAGACCCCCCTCCCCCCGAATTCATATTTTCAACACACATATTGAAGAATCATCATAGATTCTACCATAAAATTTGAGTGACTATTGACATTTTTATGAGGAATAAATCAAATTTTCAAAATAAAATATAGCCTATGTTACTCGCTGATAATGTAACTTTATATTGGTGAAAGAATTTTTAAAATATGTCCAGTAGTTTTTGAGTTTATCCATTACAGACAAAAAAATAATCAAATCTTTTCTCTTTATAATATGAGTGTAGATAGACGGCCAGAATTTTTTTTTAGCGCTAAGTCATCATGCCTGTTAGGATTATACGATTATCTACGAATTACGCTAAGCTTTTAGGGATGAGAAAGGTTGAATTCATAAGAACCTTACCCAAATTTGAGTGGAGGGAGAGTGGAAAATCATTTAGGAAAACCAACCTCAGTACACCGGATAAGGATTATAACCCTAGTCTCCCTGTCATTGGCGCTCTAGTCTATTGCGAGAGTGACGTCTTAGACCATGCGGTCACCAAAGTAGGTAAAAAAGTAAATCAAAAAACCAAAATGCAATGTGCTTGTTAGTGATTGAAGTCTGACTTTAAGTATGAGATTCAGGCTTACGAACTTCTACACTCCTATTTATCTATCATATTTATATCTAAAGATAAACGTGTTTGAGCTTTCCCATCAATAAAATAACCTTCAAAGAGTTCTTGTCCAAAAACCAAACATACAGTGCTTTGGGTATGTAAAACAAAACCTAGATATGAATTTTAAACAAAATCGTAATAAACTTACTCAAACAATTTGGGATCATCTATAAACTACCCGTAATTGAAGGGCTAGAGTAAAAAAAAAACTATTTTGTGGTATGTCCCTATAGAATCAAAATAAAAAGTTTTAACCAAGTTCATCAAACTGTTGCGGATCCATGGCCAGGGACTTAGTGACAGACAAACAAACAGACAGACAGGCATAATTGTAAGATCCACTTTAAACAAAACGTAAGGATTCTTCATAATCTAGAGATTAACTTTTTTCACGATCACAATACTTTCTCGTGATATGAGAAGTTAAAAAACCACAAAATTGAAAAAAATAAAATTATTTTGAAATGGTAATACTATCTAAATACAATTTTAATCTATAAAGAATTAAAGTAAGTTGGTTTTGAATAATTTAAAGACGGCCCAAAATATCCCAACTAGTATTTATAAAACGTATTTTAGTTAGTTTTGATTGTAATTTTTATTTTTACAATTGCGTATCAAAATGAGTCGTCAGTACCTGGACCCAATCTAATGCTGAACTCAAATAAATCGTATTATAAATCTCGCTTTCACAACCATTTAAATATTACATCTCTGGACAGCCCACGGTTCAAACCCAAGTCTCAAAAGAAGAATATTGGGAAAAGCTTAAAGTGCAATGACGCAAAGCGTATATAGACTCCATTCCCCCGAAAGGTAGCAGAGTTGACCTATTTTATAATATACTCGATTGTGTATTCCATCAATTTAGGTTACACGGTCAAATATTGTATTTTAATGGTGATTTAATGTTTTTGTAACGAACGTAAATAGAGTTTCATCCTTAGCGACCTTAGCGAAGAATAAAATGATAGAGAAAAATAATAAATACCGAGGAAAACTTTTATAGTAATTACAATGTATTGGCTAAGTTGCCAAGATTTACCAATAGAGAGGTATATTGCCACTTAATAACCCTAAAATGCTTTTAGAAGATTACTAACTTCTGTACACACGTGTATCGTAAACTTACTCTCGTATTGCAGAACCATATTTATAACATATCAGTCAACATTGTAAGAACATCAAATAAAAAAACCCAACAAAACCGAGAAAAATGTCTTGTCTATCAAAAGTGTGCGTATCCTTAACCAATCTACGAAGAACACCATTACTTATGTTGACTATCTTCTCTTTTTACACATCCATCCTTTTCCACTCAAACTAAAACTAGTCTTTTTTTTATCTTGCGTTTGTTTTATAGTTCGTTTCATGGACCGATACGGTCCCTTTCTCCATCACGAAGAAAGCAACGGTAACTGTATCTTCGTTGCCAAAGACTACCGCAAAATGCGTCTGCTATAAAATTTAAGAACCCTACAAAAGATTTCCGTAGTAGCTAGCTTTTCTTAGGTTGAGCCTTGGTTCAGTTTTAGATATCAAGTGAACGTGGAGAAGACACTGAGTATATTTTATCTTTTTTGAAAGAAATTGAACGCCCAAATTTGTTATATCGTAAGGCTAAATGTTGATAATAAACGAGATCCAAAACCACGTCCGCGTCGAATGGAATTCATTCTCCAAATTGGTATTTCCCATCGATGATGATTTTACTCATAAACAATGTTTCGTGGAATACATTATAGGAGAACCATGACTGAGAAGAAAAGATAACTTGAGCTTAAAGCATGAAGGGTGTCTACGATTGGTCCGTTAAGCCGGAGGAACTAACCAATCAATGTGGGGCATGCCGTTGACACGGGTAGTTAAACGAGTCTTGGGAGTAATTGATCGAGCAATCAGGCGTGACGGAAACTGCCACTTCGAGTTACAGCGCACTTTCTTTTCCTGCGAGCTTTTTGAGACCAGAAAACTTTGTTTGACGTGAGGGATTGTGATAAGGGGGTAAGAGGTGTAGAAGGAAGATGAAATTCATGTATTCCAGCATGTTGGGTTACATGTTTGAGACCTATTATTGCCGACAGCCCAATCCATCATATCTGCCTCCTTTCAATGTAATAAACTCNGTGTTTTTTTTGTGGGGGGGGGGGGGGGGATATTCAGACCAAGGAAATAAAACTCAAACATGTTTGGCTTTGTATACACACTAGTAGTATAATAGTTAAAAAAAAATCCCTCAAATATATACAAAATGAAATAGCAATAATTAGTATAACATGAATTACTATTCTACAATTTTTTTCTCAATGCTAAGCGAATATTAATTTCAACTATTTTTTATTGTAAAAAAACACTTCATGGTGGATCCTATGGAGGTAATTAACAACAAAATTATCAAAAAAAAGTAGACAAAAATAAATATATTTTCATAAATTTGATTAAAATATGAAAACAAGGAGAAAGTTATTTCCCCATTGTCCACAAAATATATAGAGCGAACATGGTAAATATACATAATTTTCTTTTTACCAAAAATATATAAACATTTTCTGCACAAAGACTTACATACAAGTCACAATTCATTCTTTTGGCGTGGAATTGAAATACGTTGTCAAATACAGATTTTGTTAACTTTCTCTACAACTGACAAAACGAAAGAAAAGGCGGAGGAGGTGGGGGGAAATGGTCATAGATAAACTTTTCCACAGTATAAAAGTGTATAATACTTCTCGCCCCTATTTGTTAGCGTTTATGATCACTACGTCAAAACTCTCAGACGTTCAAGAATTCTAAGAGAAAAGTTTGCTAGAAAATAAAACGTTTTATTTTTATTACTTTTTTTTCATTTTCTGGAATTTAATTCTTTTATCAGCGTTTTCTCTTAGGAAAAATAGCTGTTACATATGACCTCTTTTACAATAAACTTCGGAGTAAGAATAGAACAGCAGTAAGATATTGTGCAAATGAATGTATGGTATTTAGGATGCAGTTAAAGAATCTTCGCTTGCATCACTCGCCGCTTGAAGCGCTTCACTCGAAAGCCATGCTATAATCGATAGCCCCAGCCCCCACTAAAGGTATAATAATTACGGGTCTGACTGAATACTCTATAAGCGCTGGTATCTCTGCATATTAGCACGCGAAGTTCTAATATTGTAGAAAGATTTGAAGTCCCAACTGCTACGTTTTCATTTTGTGAATTTAGGTATAATGGATGAGTAGATAAATGTATTAAGATAATCAAAAAATGAACTTACTAGTCAAATATAGATGAACTTTAATATTTGATTGCATATTATTTTAAAACAATTAAATTCGCTTGGTTATGCAATAAATGTATTATTTTTATCAAATTTATCTCGGTATACTGTGTTTGGGGGGGGGGGATGGAGGTGGAGAGTGAAATAAATTATTATATTCTTTTACACATTGTTAGGTATTTAAATTACCAAACTTTTACAACGCATAAAATGTATTAAAGGATTAGCGCACTGGGCAAAAGTTTCATCAGCCAGTTTACGACACCTGAGGTAATTCGTATTAGAATCCTATTGGGTGACTTTTTGATTGTTTTGTCTGAATATCAAAGCAAGTCCAATATATAATGAAATTTAAAGTAGATAAGACATTTTATTTTTTAAATAGTTCTACAGCTAATAAAATAATTATTATAATCATTATATTGTCGTCCTTACGGTTTAAAATGTTTGCCTGTTATTCTAACTTTAAATATTCATGATTGTAAGAACATTATTAAAAAGCATGGATAAAAAATATAAAATCAACACAATTGTAAAATATCTAACTGATTTATTAGATTACTAAAACTCAATCAAACATGTAACTCAAGTAAAATAAACACTCAATTCAAATACATACGGGTATTTTAATGTCAAATTCTCACTTATATTGTTTATTTTGATCATTCATCACTTATATTACTAGATTTTAAACGAAAAAATGTATATAATGTTATTTATCCAAATTACGAGACGGATTTATAATTTTTCATGTCCAAAACAATCATAAGCAATTGTTACTATGTCAAATGGTCATAACAACGACATACAGTGTTCACAGTGCTAGCTTATTTTGCAGCAAACAATGAAAATAAAAAACTTCAAAATATGGTAAACATTTACATGCTGTGTAGTGAGGAGTGTCATAGGGGGGACCGGGCCCACCTTAGACAACAGTGGCTTACATTTTTTAAAAAATGTTTATTTTGATTCCGTGTCCCACTACCAAATCATACTATCTAGATTTCCACATTAAGAGGGCAAGGATGAAGAAGGCCAAATTTAGAAAAAAATTAGCATCATTTGCGTAGAGGAAGAGTAAGAAAATATTAAGGAAAAATAGCTTATTCACACTCCAACAGGATTGGAACCCCAGCCTCTTCACCATTGAATGAACCATACCTGATGAAACTGACGCTCTAGTACATGTGAACGCTGGTACACGCTACTAGCATATATAGTCAGATAATTATTTCTAATATTGGGATGGTTCACACATTAAGCGTTTTTCTGTATTCTATGAAATAGTTTACGATGAGTTAAACTTTAGAATTATTGTGAAAGAGTGTGCTAAGTTTGGTTTTTCTTAAGTGGTTTCCAATAAATTATTTCTACACGCAGAATCCAATACCTCTCTTCTAAAATTTATATCATTAATACTTACCATATTGTAAATAAGTCGATGGCAAAGACAAATATTTAAACGTGATGCAAAATATAAAAAGAACTAATAAAATGGAAAATAAAGATTCTGCTATTTTTCTGGTAAATAAATGGTCCGAGACAATCGAATAGACTATATAATCTGGTTAGGGGAAAAAAATTTAGTAAACAAAGTGTTAATCAAACTAGTTACACTTTAGATTCAAATTTTAAATATACACGTTTACACCATTAAAAAGAATAAAAAAATCACTAGGCTTACATGTAAATTAAATTACCCTAAAATTATAATATGTATTTGTAAAAATGTATTCTTATTTATTAGGGAAACCAATTCCAAGGTACACATTCTGAAATGAACCTTAAAAGTAATTTTTGAAACATTTAAAATTCTTAACGAAATACCAAGTAAACTATACGGTGTTGGATGATAAGTCAAATACTTTCCAAATCCCCATTAAAAATACATCTTTAGAGGCCCTTTAGATATATTTGTAATTTAAAATAAGTCACTCATTAGTGAACTACTGTTAAATAAAGGGCTAAGATGGAAATTTAAAAAATCGGTCCGAGGTATAACATCTAAATATCAAGTGTGAACAAAATCCAAAAAACAGTTCTAGATCTGTGGTCAGGGACAGAAAGACAGACATACATACAGATATGTAGACAGATAGAATAATAGTGAAATCCATTTTTTGGGGTTGGAGAGCACATAAAACGTAGATATTCATCATAATCTTGATATAGAAAATTTTCACGAAACTTACTATTCAAAAAGTAAGTAAAGAGTGTTTGTTTTTCTTACATAAGATCGTCTGTTAAAGTATATTATTATTATTATTATAACGTCTACCGGGTTATACGCACTTAGGCTAATGTGTAATGGTAGGGTGATTGTTAGATTAAATGGAGGACCTACAGTTTAACATGGGATCCGAACCACAGTGAAGGCTTGGCGTTCTCCACATTCACAAGTTGTGATTAATACACGTCTTGTCAGAGATGAAGGAAGGTTTTTTAAATTAAATAAATCTGTGCTGGAACCGAGGATTGAACCTCGGGCCCCCAACACAGAAGTCTGACTCCTTACCCCTAGACCGCCAGGTCACACCTACTGTTTGAAGTAATACCAGTTATTTTAACTTCAACTCCACGGTACAAGAAGTGGTAGTTGACAGCTTGGAAGAGCTACCATACATCTATTCACCAAACCATATATTCTGCAAGACCATATGTCGATTTGTCATTGCTTTTTGACATCAAATCATTCAAAAAAACAATTTGTTTTTTATTATTAATGGTTTTTACATGATTGAAACATTAACATATGAAAATAATCGTTTGGATTTTTTTTGTGAAAAAGGCATAAGGGGTTAACTTAAAAAATGCTTTTCAAACGAGAGTTTATAAAATTCGAGGTGCTGTTCTGAAACCAAGATGGCAAACCAGTAAAACAAGGGCGGGTTGTTGACGTCATGCAAGCCGTCTTTTTGGTTTAATTCATACGATGATTTAAAAAATAAAAAAGTTTTATTTTGAAACTAATAGTATGTATGGGGCTCTCTTTCTCCCTCTCTAAGTTTTAAAACACCTTTATTTATTTTGGTGGTCAGTTGTAACAAGAGACAAGAGTGAATATAGTACTTTTAAATTTATTATTTCATGTAGGGGAAACCGGGGCTGTTTGTAACAGGGGCAGGTTGTAACAGTGCCGATAGTTCCGCCATTATTCGCTTGAGTGACTTGTCAGTTTGGTCACAATAGCACTGGTGAAAGCTTTCAGTTTGAGTTGTGACTCTTTGAGAATCGGACGTCTGTACGAGCAGCAAGAGAGAAAAAATCATTTTTCTATAAGGTAAGAAAATATTTTTCAATAGACTTTTACTCTTATTCTCAGTAATTTACATTGTTTTGTAAATATTTTTTCAGCACACATAATTCTTTGTAGTTTCGGCTTTCAGAATATACCCTTATCCTTTTTGTTAAAATATGGTTAGCACACATAAATTAATAATTCATATAATGGCGTCATGTGGGGTAGGTTGTAACACCAAGTTTTGTCTGTTACAACCTGCCCCGCTTGTTTTGTTTAGATATTTCGAATGCTATTAGTGTCCTATGAAATTTTACCATACCATTTATATAATCACATTTAATACTACTTCCAAGTATAAAAAATACTGGTTATTTTTTCACTCTATTTCCGTTTAGCTACTAAAGAGCTATGAATAAAATAATAAAATATAGAATGTAATATTAGATGCGGAACTACAAGAGGAAGTCTGATCGAGGTAAAACTGATGTTGATGTATTGGAGAAAGCAGCTCAGCTTGTGAGAGAGGGAACATCCATCAGGCAATCTGCAAAAAATTACAACATCTGCCATGTGACCCTTACAAGATACATCTCAAGAAAAAATAAACGTAAGCTGTGAAACTACAATATAATTATATTATATTTATAAATCAACTATATTCGACTAAATCCCTTATTCTAATTTGGAGTTATTTTTTTGACTGGTGGAAATTTGAATTCTGAATACAAAGAAAGATCTAAGTCAAGCTTAAACAAAAAAATGTAGGTGAAAATGATTAACCATAATTAATTTGTTAATTCTATTTTTTATATAATATTTAGAAAATATTAATTTCCTAAAATGTAATTTGTAGTTTTCTCCGAATTAACTAACCAAACGTGTACTGACTTAGTTTGTGTCTTGTTTCAGGAGCAAATGAACCTAGGCCTGATCCTCAAGTGGACTGGAAGCCTCTGGCTGGATATTATGGAAACAGACAGGTTTTCACTCCAATACAGGAGACTGCTCTTGTAACTTACATCGAAACTTGCTCGGATATTTATTTTGGACTCACGCCACGCGATTTGCGATGTATTGCCTACCTGTGTGGAAAGCACTACAATGTTACGATGCCAAAAACCTGGAGTGACAATGAAACAGCTGGTGCAGACTGGCTCTCATCATTTTTAAAGCGTCATCCTTCATTATCAATTCGAACTCCGGAGGCTACTAGTATAGGCCGAGCATCCAGCTTCAACCGCGCCAATGTTTCAAAGTTTTTTGATAAACTTTCTGAAGTTTACGACAGGTATTCATTCACTGCAAATGATGTTTGGAACATGGACGAAACCGGAGTCACCACTGTTCAAAATCCTTCAAAAATTATTGCAAGAAAAGGTATAAAACAAATAGGAGCAATGACTTCAGCTGAAAGAGGACAACTTGTTACGTTAACCGTTGCTGTCAATGCTGCTGGAAATGCTATTCCTCCAATGTTCATCTTTCCCAGGGTAAGATTTTATGACCACTTCATCAGAGATGGTCCAACAGGTTGCATAGGTACTGGAAATAAATCTGGGTGGACAACAGAAACAGAATTTCTGATTTTTCTGAATCATTTTGTTGATTGTGTTCGTCCTTCTCAAGAGAGGCCTGCCCTTCTTCTCCTAGACAACCATCAGTCGCATTTAGCTCCAAAATGTCTTGATTTTGCTAAAACTAATGGGGTTGTAATGCTTTCCTTTCCTCCTCATTGCACTCATCGCCTCCAGCCACTAGATCGAAGTGTTTTTGGACCACTTAAAAGACAAATAAACATAGCAATGGATGCTTGGATTAGAAATAATAAAACCCCGGATGGTACCGTTAGGCCTATGACAATATTCCACATTCCATCCGTTTTAAAAGTAGCATTTCCGATTGCCACAACACCAATGAATATTCAACATGGATTCCAGAAATGTGGAATATTTCCTTTTAATAGGGAAGTATTTCAGGATGCGGACTTCTCCCCCTCATTTGTGACGGACAGGCCAAATCCAGAGCCATCACCAGATCCACGTAATGAGGCATCTCCTGGAAGATCACTAGTTCTGGACAGACCCATCACACCAATTTCTGGTTCAACTAGAACCAATGAGATTTCTACCAATCCGGTAGGAGTTGCTGGTCCATCCAGGGCTAATAATATCTCCCAAAATATGGCCAAGTTTTCCCCGGAGCTAGTTCAGCCCCTTCCAAAATCAGCTCCAAGAAAAACAAAGGGTGGGAGGAAAACCAGGAAAAGTGCCATTTTGACAGATACTCCTGAGAAGAACGCACTTGAAGAAGAATATGAAAAACGACAAAAAAAGGGAGCGGTTAATAGGAAGATAAAACTGAGTAGTCCAAAGCAAGCTAGGGCCAAAACGTCTGCAAGGAATAAATTAGATCCAGGAAGCTCGTCAGAAGAAGAGAGTGAATGTTTCTGTTTAGTGTGTTTGGAACCATTCTCTTCCAGTAAACCAGGCGAAGAGTGGGTTCGCTGTTTGGACTGTCAGCTGTGGTCACATTTTTCTTGTGCAAATAAATCAAAAATGTACATTTGTCACAATTGCCAGTCAGATGGACTGTCGGAGTAAGCTTTGATTCTATGTTTTATTTTGTAGCCATACTCATTATAGCCTAAATAATGCTAGATTAGGATGTTTGTAATTTTTATATTTTTGTAATAAAATACACCTTAAATATTAATTAATTAAAATAATTTTCAATAAAAAAGTGATTATCTGATAATACTAATTTCTTGTTACAACCAACCCCAAAGTCTGTTACAACCAACCCCGATCCGGGGCTGGTTGTAACACATTACATCAAAGAGGGTTTTAATTCATAGTGCACTATCAGCTTTATTAATAATGTTTATAAAAATGTATTGTGAAAGAACAGAGCCTACTTTATTCGTGTGCATGGCCAAATCTTTTCTTATACATTGTAGGGGATGAAAAAAAAATAGTAAGTAAAAATTGTTACAACCAGCCCCGGTCTCCCCTACAACAATATATATTGTTGCCACAACCTAAAACAAAAATCATAATCGTTTTATTAATATATTTTGTTCTTTCAATAAGTTACGAAAGCTCCAATTATAGGCTTACAATAACCTTTAAGGAAGTAATCTTAGAATTGTTTGATTACACTTTTTTATGGATAATATATTAATAAAAAAGAAAACAATGCTGTAATTATTTCCGAATAGGTTAGTAACAATGTTAGCAATAAGGAACCTTCTGCTAGCGGTCAAATCTTCTCCTACCATGAAGGCCTTAAATTGGCCTACTTTTCTTTAAAACAATGAAGCACTTTATTTTATCTCTACCTGATGACTTGAGCTTTTTTTCCCAATAAAACAAATTGTTTTATGTAAATAATAAGTTATATCCTTGATCAAATATGTAAGGTCTATAAATCGTCATGGAGATAGCCTCTCCACCAACTTTGGCGACGGCAATAACGCGAACCAGTGGACGGAAAACATCGTATCGTGAGATTGTTATGGCTGTAAATGCCATCACAGTCCTCTAAGCCCGTCCCAGCCCCCTCAACATCCTTCCCTCGAACTAACCCCCTAACCTCCCGACCAGTCTTTCTTTCTTTACATATTCAGAGCCTACTCTTTGGGGTTGCTTTGAGCTCAAGTCACGGAAGAACAACTAGAGGAAGCGACAGATATTCTCGAAGTACAAGTTTGGAGGTACAGTTACCAAACAGCCCACTTCATAGGCCGATTAATCCAAGGCAGTTGTTCCCAAGCCCAGGGTTGCGACACAAGTAAGGGTCACGGGAAGGTCTCGAGAAAAATAAAGTGGTCAAAAATGATCAAATATTGCAAATATTACAAATTCATCATGACACTCAGAAGTTATGAAGGACTACTTAAATCAGACAAAAGTAAAATGGAGCAAACAAAAGCATTCGTATTCACTTGACACACGTTTTGAGTCGGTCACATCCGATACTACAAAGTGCCTAACACGAATCCTCAACACTATAACACGGGCCACCAGCGTTTTCCACTGCCTGCTTTCCAGTGGTAGGTGGACTGGGCTTATAAACCAGTCATTCTGTGTCCATTCTTTTCTGACACATTGCATGGCATGTTGTTTCTATAGTACAGAAAGAGACAAGAAAGATTATTATTATTATTATCACCGCGTCTCATTACCCATTCAGGTTATGCTTATAATGTGCAATGGTATGGTGATAATTAAATGAAATGGAGGACCTACACCTTAACATAAGATCCTAACCAAGGTGGAGGCCTGGCATTCCCCATAGTCACAAGTTGTGCTTAATACACGTCTTGACAGAGGTGAAGGAAGGGTTTGGCAATCAGATAAATCTGTGCTGGGACCGAGGATTGAACCTCAGACCCCAGCACACCAGTCTGAAACCTTACACCTAGACCATCAGGCCACCCTGAGAAAAGAAATAAAAGTTCAGGATTCGATAGTCTCTTACATGACTACGAGAACATTGTGAAGATCTTTACCATCAATTCAAAGACTATAAAGGACCATGCCCTTATCGTCCAATACTGATGTTGACATATGGCGATTCAGGGAACTACTAGATAATAATAAAGTGAAATAAAGTAAATTTGTAAATTTATTAACTGTTTAATATGTTTTCCCTAGTTGCTAAACCAATTCAAGAGTTGCATAGCAATTAAGTATTTTATTGTGGCAAACACAACAAAGTTTATTCTGCTTTGGCCCAGAAAACTTATAATTTGGTGAACGAGGGAGGGAGTACTGTCTCTATTTGGTAAGTAAATTTAAGGTGGAAGTGTAGTGAACGCTATTTAAGGGCTGTGTTTTTGGAGGTTTTGTAACAATACATATTTTTGCTCAAAATAAATCAAATATTGCTTCAGTAGAAACATGGAGCTATAAGGTTCTCACCTTCGTGATTTTTTTCTCAACATGTTTGGTATCTATTGTAAGTTCAACTATCACTTATCAGCTAATAATTGTAGGGTCAAGCATATGAAATGTGAGGTATCCTGTGCATCCGCACGTAGGCCTATAACTGCTGACTCCAGTGGGAGAGCATTGAATCTTTGAGAAGCGATGTTCAAGCATCACGTGGTTTTGGATGACCATGGATCCATCTATACCCGGTATTGGTGCTTTATGCCGTCATTGGAATCTCCTGGTTGGCAGATTCTAGCTAGTGTGAGTCCTAGAGCAGAGCTCGGGGCTGTTAGTTCTAGACAGTTGGTTCTAAGACAGTTTTCAAGTGTGTATTAAGACGAGTCCGTTTTAGAGACGGCGTGATTCACGCGCCATGATTGTAACTTGATTAGACAGTGGTCAAGACAGTTGTTAAAGAGTCGATATCCCACTGCTACCAAGAGACGTTAAAGATTTCAAGAAATATTGATATGTTGACCGGGGATAGATGAAAGACACAGCAGAAGGTGTCATGAGTTCGACGGCAATGTATGAGAGCAGATTACTTCAGGAGATAAACCAACCGTATTGTAGATGATTGATTTTGTTTTCTTGATACTCTGGCTTAGATCCCTGACTTACAAAATAAAAGCTTGCACCAACTTACAGTTTAGTGTCAGAATGGTTTGATAATGTATAAAAACCTCGGCCAGAACTTATATTTTAGTGTCAGAATGGGTTGAGAATGTCACCCCCACCCTTACAGAGTTTTTTTTCTTCACATTGTGAAATCAGCAGTTTTTGAATATCTGTCGTTAGCGTAGCCGCATTAGACGAGAAACCTTTTAAATGAAGAGAAAAATTTGTCATTATATTCCAGGACACCCTTGACAGATATTCAAGAACTGTTGAAGTCACCATGTGAAGAAAATGGAATGTTGCTAATAGATAAATATTTGATTTCTTTAGACTAAACAATCTGTTTTGTTACAAAAATTGCAAAAATACTGCCCATAACTCGCGTTTCCTGCACTCCCACCTTAAAATGGAATGTTGAATAGTAATCTCTGTTGCCTATCAAGCTGTGCTCCACATTTTACTGATACAAATATATTAAAATTAATTATATTAAAGTTGCTTTAATCTATTCAATGAAGTTAATTTAATAAACACTATTTATGAGAATAGTAATTAATTAGAAATCTACCACAGCTATCTCCCGACGGGACATAATATCTGACAGGTAGAAAAAGTTAATGCACGTACGTTCACGTTTTCGTAAATTAAGTAATGTGATCTGCAGATATCACTTTGGATCAATCTTATCAATACCTATGGAATAATATACTAATAAAGTATATTAATAATAACAATAATAATATTTAGCACCGCGTCTTACTACCCGTTCGGGTTATACGCTTTAAATACTAATTACGCTAATGTATTAGGAATTGGGAAGGTTGAATTAGAGGAAGTGAACCCGCATTCGCGTGGAGGGAGAGTGAAAAATCATTTAGGAAAAATCACCCCCAGTTCACCCGACCGAGATTCGAACCTCGATCTCCCCGTCCTCAGCAGTCGAGCTCAACACAACAAGCGCGTTAGCCAACTACGCCACCGAGGCGGGTAATAAAGTATATTATTATCATCGTTTACCTCAGTAAATATGTCCATGTTTAATCAAACTGGGGTGGGTAACCCAGTTGCCAATCACCACACGTGGCAAATGTTTCTTAAAAGTATTGCAAATTTGATTTTGTAAGCGCTCACAACAAAATAAACGCTTTCCTGATGGCGTGTGTTGGTACTAACTTGATATTTTCCCCGTCTATTTGGAAGCATTTCGCTTTATGAATGAGTCATTAAAGAAAACACTGCCATCAAATACTCCCCTCCATTCTCTTTCCAAACACTTAATTACATCTCAAACTTCAAACAAATGATTGTCAAATTTCACGTTAGTTTGGCTTACATTTTCAATTTGAATAATTTTCTAAATTGCGTCTGAGACAGTTGTAACTGAGTAATAAAAGTGTACGTGTCTTGAATAGTTTTGTTAAAACAGTGTGTTGCTATTTTTAGATGTTCGACTGAGCGACCTTATATCTCGATTTATACCTGAAGTGGAGAATTTAGATTCTCATTTGCCACACATGTTGTTACATTCAACTTGTTCTATCTAGTCCAACTCATTACACCCTACCCTTATCTTGAAGAAGTTCTATTCAGTCCACCTCAATACACTCTATACCTATATTGAGCTAGTTCTATCCAGTCCACCTCATTAAACCCTCTCTCTTTCAGGTCCATTCTAATGTTATCCTTCCATATGCGTCTAGCTCGTCCCAATGGTCTCCTCCCATCGGGTTCGCCAGTCAGTACTCTGAAAAAGATCCTACATGAGTACATTCAGTACATGAGTACAATGTATGTAACTCATCATTATGGAACCTTCTCTTGATAAGCGTGTTTGAGAAATAGAGAGTAATAGAGCTGAAATTTGAAATGGACGCTAAGGACCATACTATGTTTATGAGAAAAATCTGAAACTTGAAAAACCATGAATGGAATATCCAATATATCGGACGCAATGTTCAAATAGTTTTGATTAATACATTCATGGGTACAAATCACGCTACCTGTGTTTATTAAAAATATAAAAATATAAACGGGGAACAGATATTGCAACTTTCAGAGATAGGCCTAAAACATTGAACTACAATCAAATGCAATACTTATAATAGAAATAAGTAGTTATATAATTACAAATTATCAATCAATTATTTAGTAAATTATTCCCACCATCCATGATACTGAAGATATACATTTTCGAGGATTTGCAGGTGCCTTGAGCCATATAATCCATCGTTCGTTAATCCATGAATGGGTTTATTGAATCGTTGGGGAGGGGAGAGGGGCTGAGTGTGTCTGGGAGTGGGGGAACAGGGGTTAATAGGTCTTTTCTAACAAGTTGACCTTTCTTGGGGATTTTTTTTACCACAATATGTAAACGATAAAACATAAAAAGTTATACTTTTAAAGCACCACGTTCGATCCGAGCATTCATCCTTTTTTCTCGGTATTATGTCGTTTCATTTTTTTGTATCTTTTGATATACTTTTCTTTCCTCTTACATTAGCAATCTCATGCCACGCAGCAAGCTCATCCAGTGACGTCACGCGTTCTGGTTACCCTCCAAAAAAGATACGATAAAATAAGAAAGGTGTATATTTACCATCGTAAAATGGTGTTTGTTTTCAAAAGATTGTTATATAAAGAAATGTTGAGAATATTGCATGATGTGTGAGTTTATATCGTATCATAAATTGTATACTGGTTGGTCTAACGCATCTCTCTCACATTTTAATGGACTACCCGTGAAGGGTAGAACGGGGTTTGAATTCTGGTGTGAGTAATGAGGACGTGTGTACCAAAACTGTTTACTCATATCCATCCATACTAGTGCGATTACATTTACTATAAATTCCTACTCCATTAGCTTAATAAGTGAATGCATATAGCTCGAATGGGTTCTAGGACTCGTTAATTACATAAAGTATGTTTAAAATAAGTGTTATTAATTTTATTAGTATACTTAACGCAAGCTTTATTAAAGACAATATAAATGATGAGGATGTCTATGAGTAAATTCGCTCACATGAACGTAAAGAGTTAGTTGGGAAAACCACATTTTTTATTTATTTTTTCAGCGCCGCGTCTTGTTACCCAATCGGTCTATACGCCTATGTACTATATACATGAATAGTTTAGAGATTAGGAAGGTTTAGTTGAGAGTAAGTGCACACGCATTTGCGAAGGAGAGTGGAATACTATATAGGAAAAGCCATCCTTAATGAACCCGACCGGGATCGAAGCCTGGTCTCCCCGTTTGGCAGTCTCATTTAGCACGAGAGTGGCGCGTTAGATATCGCGAACACTGAAGAGAGTAAAACAACAGTTACGATCAAACGTGGAAAAACTCGGTGCCCACGATCTGGATTCCGTCTCTGAACCCATACTTTCCTCCCCCGTAACCAAGCTATTTGCTCTGAACCCATACTTTCCTCCCCCGTAACCAAGCTATTTACTATGAACCCATACTTTCCTCCCCCGTAACCAAGCTATTTGCTCTGAACCCATAATTTCCTCCCCCGTAACCAAGCTATTTACTATGAACCCATACTTTCCTCTCCTGTAACCAAGCTATTTGCTCTGAACCCATAGTTTCCTCCCCTGTAACCAAGCAATTTGCTATGAACCCCAACTTTCCTCCCCTGTAACAAAGCTATTTGCTCTGAACCCATACTTTCCTCTCCTGTAACCAAGCTATTTGCTCTGAACCCATACTTTCCTCCCCCGTAACCAAGCAATTTGCTCTGAACCCATACTTTCCTCCCCCGTAACCAAGCTATTTGCTCTGAACCCATACCTTCCTCCCCCGTAACCAAGCAATTTGCTCTGAACCCATACTTTCCTCCCCCGTAACCAAGCTATCTGCTCTGAACCCATACCTTCCTCCCCCGTAACCAAGCAATTTGCTCTGAACCCATACTTTCCTCCCCTGTAACCAAGCAATTTGCTCTGAACCCATACTTTCCTCCCCTGTAACCAAGCAATTTGCTCTGAACCCATACTTTCCTCCCCCGTAACCAAGCTATCTGCTCTGAACCCATACTTTCTTCCCCCGTAACCAAGATATTTGCGATACCACTTGTCAATAGTCGTAGCTATGTCATTAATTACAGGTTAAATTATTTCACTAGATTAGTTATTAAAATATGTTTTGGCTAGCCAAAACGTACGATAAAATGAGTGTAACAATTTTGTTTATATGTGTTTTAAGCTTTTGCTTATAATATAAACAGGTAGGGGGATGCGGTGATAGAAAATAAATACTCTTTTTAAGATTTAATAAAAATGGACATGGAGTCGCAGTCCTTATGCAGTAAAATATCGACTGTACGGAACTTGATTTTATGGACTTCATCCTTCCACCCAAACTAATAATTTTTTATTCTATTTTTAACACCACGTCTTACCACTCATTCGTGCTATACGTCTATTCACTTTTTACACCAAAGTGATAGAGATTTGGAAAATTGAATTCAGAGGTTGTGTATTCCCATTTGGGTGGAGCGAGAGAGTGGAAACCAATTTATGAAAACCACCCTCAGTAAATCCTACCGGAATTGGACAATGATCTCCCTATCTTAGACAATCTAGTATATTGCGAGGGAAGCGCCTTAAACCATGCGGCCACCAAAGTGTGTCTAATTATGTTCAAAAGGTCTAATTACTTATTTGAAGAAACACTATTCTAATAAGCATTAGGAAGAAGAAATCATAGTCGATCCATAAAGCAAACACGACTGTTATAAAAACCACAAAGATCCAGAATTTAAAAAATCGGGTTTTAGTCATCTAATCAATTAATTCTGTATTTGCCTCAGGACCCGAGATTATTAGGTTCAAACCCGGTTGAAGACAATGGATTTTTATTGAACGATAAAAATCCTTAGGCCTACCACAACTTCCTTCATAGAGAAAGTAAAGCCGTCGGTCGCTGTCGATTGTGGCATGTAAAAGAACACTGGAAGGTATCTGAAAATACCTTTCTGGCAAAATTGATAGGTTATTTTCCACTCGCTCGTAGAAATACATGTTGTAGGAGAGGGGGTGCGGGGGGCTAATCCAATACCTCGGTTCACCTGAAATTAGCCTATCACAGAAGCTGTAGGATTAGCGAAGCTTTGTATTGGCAATGTGCGCTACATCAGGAGTTAGTCTGTATTTTCCAAAGTTACTACTTTTGTTTTAACACGGGATCCTACTATAAATTTGGGCTGTAAGCCTAGGTACTAATTACACTAATGTGCTACGGATGAGTAAAGTTGGATTTAGAAGAACTGTACTCATATTTTCGTAAAGGGTGAATGGAAAACTATTTAGGAGAAACCACATTCATTAAATCTGACCGGGATTAAAACACCAATCTTCCCCTCATAGGTAGTCTAGTCCATTGCGAATGTGACACCTTATACCATGTGGCCACTGAACCGGGTTATATTAATACTGTATTTCCTCACTGTGCATCAAATCTTAGAACACTCATATTCTCATCTCTAGAAACCCTTGAAGACTTAAATTGATTGATTTAATTTGTGTCTTGGCCTACTAATCCCTTTCTTTTTCAGAAATACTTCTTGAAATGTTACGACTTTATGGTACGGTAAAAATCATAATATGATCTGTAGAAGTTTCGGTACATGTTTTGGTACTAATGATTCCCTTCAATGCAGTTGGACAATGGCTTTGCTAGATACCCCAGTACATGATATCAATATACAATGCTAGATACCATGTTACTTCACAGTATAATTGCTCCATGGCATTAAAAGCTTGAAAGTTCATTGCTGCACTTAATTAAGTACGCACCTCATTCCTATCTTGAGCTTGTTAGATCCAGTCCCCCCACCCCCATTACACCCTATCGCTATCTTGATCTAGTTCTATCCAGTACATCTTATTATACAATATCTTATTACACCCTATCGCTATCTTGAGCTAGTTCTATCCAGTCCATCTCATTATACCATATCTCTATATTGAGTTAGTTCTATCCTGTCAACCTCATCACACCATATCTCTATCTTGAGCTAGTACTATCCAGTCCACCTCATTACACCAAATCTCTATATTGAGATAGTTCTATCTAATCCATCTTATTACACCCTACCGCTATCTTGAGCTAGTTATATCCAATCCATCTCTATAGAGAGCTATTACTATCAAGTCCACCTTATTACACCCTACAGCTATCTTTATATAGTTCTAGCCAGCCCATTTCATCACACTCTCTCACTTTCAGGCCGGTTATAATGTTACCCTCCTATTTACATATAGATATTTCCATTCGGTTGGCCACCCAATAACCTTAACATGGTTCTAGTTTCTTCTAGTCGTGCTGCATGCTCTGCCCACCGTAACAGGCGTGGTTTGATTAACCTATCAATGTCTGGAGATGGTATTAACTGATCATTATGTTGCTTTCTCCATTATCCTTTCTCTTCGTACATTCTTGGACAAATTTTATTCCTTTATACTTTGTGTTTTTGAATACCTTAACATTCTTCTCGTCTTTGAAGGTAAGAGACCATGTTTCACAAAATAAATAACAACCGGTAAAACTTTTTTTTTGTGTAGTCTGAATTTAATATTTTCTTAAAACCATCTAGTAATAGCATGATTAGTAAACAAATACAAATATTTAATTTCGCAATCTTTTATGAAAGTATATTTCTAACCCTTGTCTTATTTTTCACCAAACAGATTCGCCAACGCGGCTCAAACGTCGCGAGGAAGAGTAGAGGCGACGCATTAAAAAAAATAAGCCTTTCCACTGAAACGCGAAACGGAAGGAGGGACTGTCAAACAAGAGAAGCACACAGGAGTCAGGGAAAAGAACTGAACGGAGGAGGAGTTAGGTGAATAGAGATGGAGATAGGAAAGGCGAATACGGTAGTGAAAAGGAGTTTTAGTGAAGGGGGATAGGAGAGAGGAAGATCATAGGTTCAATACCCAAGGCTTTATCCCACTGAGAACTATTCGGTGGCAACAGAGATCTCCCTGACTGATCTTCATGCCAATAGAATCCTGTCAGAAGAACGTTGTAGGGTAACAGGAGTGGGTTGTGGGTGGAGGGACGGGGAGAGGGGGGGATAGAGGAGTTGGAGGCCATAGGGCGGTTTTAGGGAAGAAGAAGGGGCTGGTAAAGCCGACTGGTACGAGGAAACGCTTCCGTAAAAGCGAGCTGCCAAAAACATTATGGTCGCTTCTCTCCTACAACTCCAGTCAAAATATACGCCCACGTATGCTCCCGTACACATATTCACACACCCGTGAGAAATATTGTACACCGAGTTCGGGTTATTGGGTGGAGATAAAAAATAAAAATACATCTGAAATCCCATCCTGCTTATTTTTAGCATTTTCCTTTTCTGCCCCAGTGGCGACACGTAATAAATAGATTTCGTTTTTTATTATGAAACTGGATGGGGGGGGGGGG
>CABFOW010000539.1:172683-188557 GCA_902141385.1 Timema californicum | reverse complement strand
GGGGGGGGGGGGGGGGGGTAGGGAGCAAGGGGGTATCGAGAGATGGTATTAAAGAATGGAAACTAAAATTGAACTGTTTTGAGGCATATTGAAAGCTGCAAACACAGCTTCTGTTGAAATATGTTACGTGGATATTGCATATGATTAAATCTGATTACTGAACTGAATGAATTTGTAGAATGTATCTGAAAATATCGTACATTTGATTTTTTTTTCATGATGTATACAAAATAGTTCTAAAAAAACACATAATACACACATAAATATATTCAATTTAATAATTTTAAATTGTTATTAAGTGTGTTTAGTAGTATGATTTTAAAAAAAAACGCTAACCGGAATTTACACTAACTATAAAATTAAATATGACTCGATACAAACGAAATTTACTTCATGTTAAAACTATTGTAAAAAGGGTACAACATATTTTCAATTAGTTTAAAGTAACAACCCATACTAATAAGGTGAATGCAAGCATATAGTTTGTTGGCTAATGAGTAATATTTTACTTGGCTATAATCATACATTTTGAATTAACAACATCCTTCAAAATTTTAAAAATACCAACATAGCTTACCTGTGGATATAATATCAATTCCTTTGATTTTTTTTTATCTGTATTGGAATTTTTTTAAATATTTTAAAAATTAACATGAAAAGGTCACAGATCCAAAATAATGATTATAATGAGTATAGTTAAAGCGGATTGGGTCCATTCGATGTATGGTAAAAACATTACTTCTGGTCTAAATCGAATTTGCTACAAAGATGGTGGAATATATTTCTACATTGTAGTTACATTATTTTGTATCTCGTTTCCTACTATTTTAGCACAAATTCTTGCCAAAAAATTAAAACGATTCTCCTCATGTTTGGTAATAAATATGTACATTAATATAATTACTTGTGAAGAATTTGCTCACATTAACGTAACTATACCATGGCTATCACAGTGGAAAAAAATTAAGTTAATTTCTATTAAAAATAAAATGTGCATAGCTTTAACTTTATTTTTTTATTTTTTTTTAGCACCACGTCTTAGTACCTGTTCGAGTTATACGCTTATGTACAAATTACGCTAATGATTTAGGATATAACTACCCATCTTAGTGACGTAGTTATCTAACGTGCTAGTTTCGTTTTGAGCCAGACTGCCGGGGACGGGGAGCGGGAAGATCAAGGTTCGAATACCAGTCGGGTGAGCTGAGGTGGGTTTCCTAAATGACTTTACACTCTCCCTCCACGAAAATGTGGGTTCACTTCCTCAAAATTCAATCTTCCCAATTCCTAACTAATTAGCGTAATTAGTACTTAAGCGTCTAGCCCAAACGTGTTGTAAGACGCGTTACCAAATAAAATATAAAAATTAGAATAGAAGAAAGTTGAATGTAAAGAAAATACATCCTGCAATAGAAATATCAATAGAACCATCCAGTTTAAAATAATATCCCAAACAATCTTATACTCATTGACTTCCAGCATTATTAAACATCACGATCTTACTATGTCATATATAGGTCTCTACTCACGCGTAGGTGGTCTGATGTGAAATTCCAACCTGTTCATCACGAATGCTAGAACGAAGAGAAGTTTCAAAACACACTACAATTGTGCGGCACCCTGATGTTCCGATGGAGAAGGCCATTAATGCTCTGATTGGCCTGTCCTGT
Organism: Timema californicum; assembly: GCA_902141385.1. Lineage (NCBI taxonomy): Eukaryota > Metazoa > Arthropoda > Insecta > Phasmatodea > Timematidae > Timema > Timema californicum. The sequence goes on along the minus strand of CABFOW010000539.1, from coordinate 186,887 downwards.
ACTATTGGACGACCTTTCATATGTGTGGACACCTTGGGTTGGCGTACGTGACCTAACAAGCATAGTTATACAACTGCTGTATTTGGAGAAAATAGTTAAAGGCAGCGGCATATGATCAAGACAACAAGAATCCGGCCTATGTGATGAGCTACAACGAAGCCTTTCCACCAGATGTTTGCGAATGACTTAATTACAAAAGACAACTCTCACCTTCCAACCTTGCAACTAGATCTATATAACGAGAGATCAGAGACAATATCGAAGACTATTACTTTGGCCACTTCCACGAGAAGTCCTATTCAGGACTAGGACGTTATCTAGCCACGATGGCTTATAATATCTTTGTTTAAATTTATAAAACAATAATTACTGCGATGGGTTTGATTTTCTTGAATACATTAGTTTAGTTTGTTATGGAAATCTGTCAGTGTGAGCATTGGTAATGTTTTGCTAAAAACTTTAATTCCAAACGTAAATTCTGTTTTGGAACACTTAATGCTTCCTGTCACCGCTTGAGCGCTAGTTTCGTTGAATTTTCTTGGTTTAAAGATATAGCCACATTTTTTTATTCTTTTTATGTTTTGCAATATGTAGGTTAAATATAAAATTGTTGCTTTTGTGGTTATCAGTAATTTAAATTATTTAAATTCATTATGTTTCTTTTGTTGGTTATTTTGAAGACTTTTTTGCTTTGAAGTTAATGTTAAAGTAACTTATTTTTGTTTTGTATCATGAGGTATGACTTTAATATTAACTGATTCCTTTAAGCAAAATTACAAGTTCTGTAACGTAATTTTTTCTAGTTTTACATAAAATATTTAAATGTGGGGATATTGTTTAGTTCCTTAAAAGGGACGAGGGTAATCGTCCCGCGAAGGTTTGAGTTTAGTCGAGAATTCAAACCTTTGTGATTTAACGTAAATATCTGATGCGATATTTAAATTTAAAATTATTTTATAAATTAAGAACTATTTTGTCTTTATTAACTGGTGTGAATCTGACATTTTGTGAACCAATTAAAAGAAACTCACTAAGCTCTTTGTGATTTTGTATAATGTTTAGGAGTTAAAATGTTACGTAAATATCTGGTGCAATAATTAAATTTAAGATTATTCCTTTAATTTAAAACTTTAGTCTATTCATTGGTGTGAATCTGAGGCGTTGTAAACCTTTTAAAAGAGGCTCACTAAGCTCTTTTTTCAATTTTTGTGATATTTAGTAATTTAAGCTTTTGATCCTTTTGATTTTGTTTTCATATTAATTCACTGTGGTGAATTAAAAGCATGTATAAAATTTATAAAAGTTTATTAAAATAATAGTAACTATTTTACTTATTTCATTGGTGTCTTCTAGACAAGTTTATATTATATAATAATATACCTTAAAAGTTTATTTTTTAAACCTTTAAAACGCACTGTGCATGTAGTAAATTACTAAGATTTATTTGTTTTCCAACACACTTCAATAAGACCTGTAAGGCTATTAAACTTGTTGTTTTAACACGGTTTGTTACTTTCAAAAAATTCAAATATTTCTTTAAATTGCAAATGTTTTAATTTTTTATATAATTATTTCCACTAGAGATCGCCCTTATCTTTTTTTAGTCTATTGTGGCCGTAACTAAATATATTGACAGTGGGGTGGTACAAAACAGGATATAACTTTAACGATTTAGCCCAATGTCAAACCTGTAGAAGATTTTATTTTAATTTATAATTTGAATAACCCTGGTTGCAACAAAATATGTCGGAATTGATTTGGTAGTTTCGTGTATGTGTATAACAAATTTGGTAGTTAATCATTTAAATGGTTAGATAAAATCAAAATTGAATAATTGCACATGAAATTAGAAAAAAAAACCTCTGTTGTAATTTTTCACTAGAATAGACAATCTAGGTATGAATATGCAAATTTAAAAACCAAATTAATTTGTAAGAGAATGTGAACGCTGAATATTTGATGAAAAGTAGATCCATACCAAAACCTTTCTATTGATTAATCAATTATGTAAGATTCAGGATGCAGAATCAATCCTACTAAAATCTTGAAATCTAATTAATGTGATCTTCATTAGAGATACAATTATTTAAAAAAAATTACTCACCTCAAAGCAATCTACTTTTTAACCTCTTAATGTAGAACAAAAGTAATTAAAACGCTGGACGAGTAAAGTATAGTGCGTCCGTGAGAGAATAGACTAGAAGTAATTAAGGATCCCTATAAAACTCACATTCCTAAAATACGTCACTACCTCCTAGCAAAGTAAATACTCCATGAAAGTACAAGATTTGTGTGAGTTAAGTTATATTTAATTAAGATCGGTTTGGTTTTATGAGCTTAGAGTAATCTTACAATCACGTATATTTTTGTCCTACATTTAAGAATGTTTTACATCATTTCTTACTACTCGACCGCTTTATTATTTGAATATCGAAAACTCTTTAAACAGGATAACAGACCAGATAAAGATAACACCTTAGCTTAAGTTCCAAAACAAAGTTGCTTAGCTATTTATTATTTTTATTTATTTAATTGCGATATTTAACGCGTACTTCCTGAACAAAATGATTAAATAACACATGACTTCAAAACCGACTTTAATCTATAACAGATACAATATTCATCTCCCGGGCATTAATTTATCACTGTTAAAATGGGAAGCCTATATTTTACCATTGATACTCTTTCGGCTATGCCAGGAATTGAACTCGGAGTCCTTAGCTCACAAGACAGACAAGCTACTGACTGAGCTAAGATGTCTACCTTGCATTCTTGAAACTAATCCAAATGGAAAATAATAAAATTTATTATGCTTAGGCTTTTGACATAACTAATTATTAATATATAATTTAATTAGAAGAAACCCGCTCAGTTGTAGATGGGTCTAAGGCAGGGGTCAGCAACAGGACTATCGCGATAAACCGTTATATCTCACATCAAATTTTAGTCGATCGCGTGAAGAGAAACTCCAATATCAGGAAAAGGCATGTTTACCTTGCATTATTCCACTATGGTACAGCTTATGAGATAGGGCCACAATGTGATCCGTCAAGGTAAAACTACTTACTACCCTTCAGGGCATTTTGAGTGTACATTTTAACCATTTGATGTATTTTATAACAAGGCAAGGACATAAATATTGAAGGAAGTACTGAATTTAAGGAACAAATACAAGAGGTATAAAAAAAATTACAATTAAAATAGAGTGCAGGAACGAGTAGGGATCGTGGGACCTATGATAGATTTAAAAATTGATCCTCCCAAAAAGGTCAATGACCCCTGGTTTAGGATTCACTATAATGTTAAACTAACCTTCTGATGACTGGGAGATTGAATCCCAATCGGGTGTACTGAGGATGGTATTTCCTAGATATTTTCCCACTCTCCTTCTAATCAAATTCAGGTGGCTTACTTCTAAAATCTTCCTTCCTGATCCCTACCTCCTTAGAATAACAACTCGTTTTGCTCATTGGGAGATACGCCCCCAATCCCGGCAGTGAGTTTTATTTGCAAGTGGATGTAAACTAATGTAATTCCAGAGCCGTTTTTTGATAGGTCTTACCGTCTAGCCACAAGAGACCTCCAAAAAAAAAAGGTCCGCACCGACTTTAAAGTTGCTCCGCCATTTTGAATTTTTTTCGAGGGTTAAAAATTAACTTTTTTAACTTTTTGGAATTTTCCTCTCGGTTACAGACTAAAAGCTATATTTTTGCCAAATTTCAATTTTCTGGCTAATCTGTAGGTGGTTAAACATTAATGTCAGTGAGTGAGTCAGCCATATGACTATAGTAGTATAATTAGCATATATGCGTACAGCCTGAAGGGGTAGTAGCAAACAGTGGTAGGAATTTAAAAAAAACTAGTAGCACATGTTGGTATAACTTAATAAATATCCTATCTAGCTTTGTCTTGGATGGTCGGGGTTATAATCTGAGCTAGTTGTAAACGACACAATTTTATAGATATATCGTTTAAGATATTTAAATAATAGATTTAATGTAATAGCTCTGAGATTACTCGATCAGATCGTTACCCAAACATTTCACTAGAAGTAAGGCCACCTAAAGGAAATTTTACTCTAGGGAAGAATCTTCTTCATTTTATCTCGTTAAGAAAGAGTTTGTTACAGTTGGCCAGACTGTATCCTGCAAGCACCTGGTGTAACATTACTGTCTTCAAACCTTTTGGAAAAGAGAGAACAAGACGTAACAGCTAATTTCTCCAAAAACAATATTTTTCGTTGTAGGAACCTTATATATTTTTTTGTGATCAGCAAATGCATTTTACTTTAGTATAGTGTTTATTTATAGGTATTTATACTCTATATACAGTTTGTTCGGAAACTTTTAGCTTAAGCTGCATATATATCTTGTTTGAACCAAAATTAATCCAAAATACAAATATACTTACATTCGAACAACTATGCTAATACCATTAAATTGTGTTCAAAGTTTCGTGGTTCAGTGCAGGAAGAGTAAAGCTGTTAAAGCTTACGTGTATATCAGGTTGCATAGGAGTAAGGTGCACGGCACTACACACCTCGACATCTTATCGCACGGAAGCAGAACATACCACAATCCAATAGTAAACAACAGACCAGTTCATCTGGCAATGGGAGTACGTTAACTGTCCTATATCCCTAAAAGTGCTTGCGATTATTACATGGCAGTGCCTCACGCCTAGCTCCTATGCAACCTGTTGTACACGTAAGCTTGAATAGCTATGGTCTCCCGGCACTGTACGCGAAACATTGAATACATATTAATGATTATCATAGTTTTCTGGATGTAAATGTGTGGGAGTCTTGTATTACTTTTGATCCAAAAAAGTTTATATGTACAGTTTGGGCTATGAGTTTCCAAACGCACTATATATATATATATATATATATATATTAAAAATGACAGAGAAACCCTGAAAGTTCCGTTTTTGAAAGTGCTTTTGGATCATGGAAAGCAAGGAGGAAAATTATTTCTCAATTTATTTATCAGCTGTTCACGGTGAATATTTCCTTTACAGGGAGTTGACAATTATGAAAATAATATTTATTTGTTCATTGATCTAGAAGGTATGCTTTGTCCTTTAGATAAGTTTTTTTGTCGCTTTTAACTACTCGCTAGTGCTATATGCAAAAATAAACTACTATGGTTGAGATCATAAAGGTAGGAATTGAACTAAAGATTATTTCTATCTACATATTGTTACAAAGATAGAATACAACCAACAACTTGTTTCACAAATAAATCATATGGCGCAAAACCCATGCTTTATCTCACTTTTAATTTAAAATAGAGAAATATATTTTTTTTAAATATTTGCAAAGTGAAATAGTATATTGTTGCAGAAAGATTTCAACAAGATAATAAATTAAATAACATATGCTGTTGCAGAAAAATTGAGAAAACAGGAACATTTTGGTCCACCAAAGAGAATAGCATACCAATTTAAATTTCAATAACTTCAACAAAAATATGTATTTTTGCTTAGAGCTCAGAAACTGTTGGCTTTATAAAAATATATATCTAGAATAAAATATTTTTGTATTAATAGTAGGAGAGACTGAGGCAAGTTGCAACAAAGCATTTTTATTTTAAAATATTTTTAAATAAAGCGCGCAACTACAAACGATTATAGCTCTACAGTAGTTGGTTCAACGAAGCAATTGGGATCATACGTGTATCATTTATTCGTAGTTTACTGTTAATTTTTTTATTTGTTTTTGCTATGTAAGTGTTCTAAGTTCATCTAATATTTGACTTTTATTGGGCTACCATATATATATATATATATATATATAAGATCAATATCATCAGAGAACAAATTATTTTGGCATTTATTTATCACTAGAGTTTATCTGTTCAAAATAAATGTGTACCTCACTTTATAGTTCATATGAAAATAATCTTTTGTGGGGATAGTTGTAACGAGGAATATAGCCTCTGTAGATGGCTCAACAGATAATTGTCAAACATATCATCTGTTCTGAAATACGGAATATGGTGAGGGACTTAGGTTGATATATTGAAGAGCTCACAAAATTTCCATCCATTGGCTGGGTATCGGAAAAGATAAGTTTCACGTGCATTAACTGTTTCTCTAATCATAATGATGAATGTGACCATTTATCATATCATATGCCTACTGGTGTTACAACATACCCATTTAAAGGGGCAACCTGCAACATATGCAGACTTTCATTCGAAATACGTTTTAAACTAATAAAAACATACCATACAAGCTAACATACTCTTTCCATACACCGGGAATGATTTATTATATACCTGTAAGAAACAATTGATCAAAACTTTGAGTTAGTTTTTTTTTCTATGATCACAATAATACTTTATCCAAGAGCTTGAGAGGAAGTAAAAATTATATACATAGGACTATATTGTTGAAGATTTGCTGATAATTTTTGTGATCGGAGATTTAAATTAATATCAATACAGCTTTGTTTTCTTCGAAGGAGGTTCCTTATTTACCGATATTATGCGATTTTAATTAACAGATTACTAGCGTAGGTCTTATTTTAATTAATTTTATGGATATTTTTTCACTATGGTGACATTTTTAAACGATTTGAAAACATTATATAAATAAGGTGTAACATTATCTATCATTTAAAACAGCAGAAATAAGGTTTTGTTTTCCAAAAACCCAATTTAAAACGTCACTTTAAAATAATCCATTTGACCTAGATTGTGGTATTGTGCACTAAACAACCGGATTGGTGTGCTTCCAGAAAGACGACGTAAAAACAGAATGGCTCTATAGTAGTACTACTCGTCAAAAGGGACAATAATTTTAACGTGTTATTATTATTAAAAAAATAAGAATTTGAGAACGCAATTTTTTCGGCAATTCATATGAATTTTACGTTGTTTGTTCCTTCCATCCTCTTCTCCATGGTATGTCCTTGTCTGTCCTATCAAGAAGTTAGTAGCGGCCGTAAATCTCTCCGTTTTACGACTGCCGTATCTCACATCCGTAGCGTAGGACAGGAGTGAGTGGGGGAGAGGTGTATAAGGGAGTGAGGGGAGGGGTTGGATTCATTACGGGAGCAAACTGGTCCTAAATCCATCTACTCTTCCCCCCCTCCCCCAACATATATTTCCTAGGTATTGATAGGAATACGAAGAGACACCTGCGTGGAACAAAAGTGCCTATAAATATTTTAAACGGCCATGAATGTGTTGCTACTATTTATTATTAAATCTCATCTTTTTTTGTTGTTGCTCACACCAATCACCCCTGTTATTATGGTCAGTTGACAATCGAAATTTGACTATTTACGTGTTTTTTTAAAAGCTAAATCAGTTCTTTTTTATTCTTACCAAGCTTTGCTTATTTTCAGTCGCATATGTGGTTAAGTAGTCATAGTTTCTGGCTATACATTACCCAGAGGTTCCAAGTTTGATTCCCAGTTCTTCCATATGTTCTGTGAAGTAGTGGGTCTGGAATGGGGTCAACTCAATCTCGTGAGGACAAATGACGAGCTACTTGAATAAATAAGTGGTGGCTCTTGTTTAGAAAACTGACACCCTCAATCCGAAAAAGTTGGCACTCTCTTCTCCAACATATGATGGCCACTTGGTCAGTATGACTCAATTGCGGGCTGATTCCATGTAGGTTTTTAATTATTCTACTTCACATTTTAAGCCCGCTTCGGTGGTCGAATTGTCTAAGGCATTGATCTCACAATAAACTAGACTGCCGATGACGTGACGGGTAGTAAGACAAGATTTAAGAAAAAAGCAACATGTTTGTTATAATTTATTCTTTTACGCCGCATCTTAGTTCACCCGTTAGGTTCAGCCTAAAAAAAAGGTTAGTTACTTGAATGGCAGAAAATTTAAGAAAGCAAATTTTTAAAATAGTATAAACAAGATTTGGAAAATAGGGGGCTAATTTGTCTAGAGTTATACACAAACAAACATTATTTGTAAGATTTCACTGTTAGAATATGTATCTACAGAGATTATTAAAACAGATATGAAAAACAAGTTTTTCCAACCAAGTTTCATGATTATGGTATAGTAAGTAAATCTATGTTATGTCATTTCTATCAATCCAGTTGGTCAAATCAAGGTTGATTTATAGACGAATTAATCTTCGATCTAGACGTGACATCAGACATTATGGGACGTGCTACCACCAAACATATCGTTTCCGTTGAAACATTAATGAAATTAATCTGTTTCCATTAGTTCCCTTTAGATACAGTGACAGATCAAATATCTCTAATCTATCTGAATATATTTATATAAAGTGGGCATCGTTATAATAAATGAGAGAACATCACAAAGATTCTACGCATTGTAAAATGTAATTAAACTTGAAGTTATCCGAAAGAAGAAATACAATAATGCGAGAGGAGAATCTAGGCAAATGTGGGGGTGAGAATGTCGAGCTAAGTCACTCAACAAAACAATGTTAGTGCTTTCTCTAACCGTCCGCCGAACATCTTCTGCCTTACTACACTGGATATCATCCTTGAGGGAACTGAGGGGCTGCTAATGGGAAACAGCTGTGTGATTCTCTCGTTTTAGTGTGGTCAGTCTCCCCTCAAATACAAGACAAGTTTCGCAATGTTGGTTAGTCGAGTTAGCCAGTCGCCCCCTCTTACACGAGAACACCACCACTTTCCGACATAACTGAGAGCGAGGAGATTTGGCAACGGTTAACTGAGAGCGAACGAATATAAAGCTTTTCTCCATAAGACCTGCAGTTCTCTCAACGATGATATTGGGTGTACTATACTGCTTGGTGAATTTTAAAACTTGACAAAGGAAGGCAAGAGAAAAAGATAGAGAGGGGGTGAAGGGGGCAGAAGGAATTTACTTAGAGTGAAAAAAAATAAAACATAAAACGAACGAATGGGTGAAAATGAGGACTGAAAAGAGTGGAAGCAGAGAGCATTGTTTAGATTTTCAAAGCAACATTCCACCGAGTAATAAACGCCATTTATATTTCTCTACAATTTGAGATAATTAGATCACACGGTATTAAGAAAGGAGGTGAGTGAGTAGATTGAAGAGGACAGACAGATGGGCCCAAATTATTGGAAAGGAGGGAGGGTGAATCAAGGGTAGCTGGAGGGATGATGCCTGAAGGGAGGAAAGACGGGGGTAAGAATCTAATTTAAATGACGAGGCATGAAATTTCAAAAGTTCTAACCAATTGGAGCGCGACGTTAAAATAAGTTTGTTGGAAAATGTAGAGATTAAAATTGTTGTAGCTGGGTTTCGATCAAATTTACTCGGAATCTAAAGAGCGAGAGAAAAAAAAAGAAGCAAGCTCTGGCTTTTAAAGGAGTAGATTATTACCAAGTACAAGCTTTCTTTTTGTCACATTTGTGGAAGCGAGCTCCTATAATCAATTCCGGTCCATACAAACCAGCATACTTCTTCTTCCAACCTAGAACCACAAAATACCAAGTCCTGAAACTTTTCTTTCAAACTGATTTTAATTCCACATTGCCCTTTTAAAACATTCCATAATCCTTTTTTTTTTCACCATTGACTCCTCCGTTTTCTATTCTCATTTCATAGTCTCTAATTTTTCCTCTCTCTCTCATCAATTCTTTTTTTTTACGCTTTCTTTTCACCAGCACAGGAAATTACTGCTCCTGTTCCTCTTCAGTCAGGAAAGAAGAAAAACTTGGCTTTTACAATTCGCTCGAATGAGCCGATTTCCTTTCACACTTAACAAAAAAAAAAGTTATAAATTTTGTTTCTTTCGTCCATAGATTTTAGGTAGATTTAAAAGGCTCAAGTTTTAATGTGGTAAATTACTCCTTTTCACACTTATTCCTTTTGATAATATAAATCAAATACAAATACCCATAATTGAATTAATTCAAAAACATCTAAATTACAAATTAATAAAGATTACTTTAATCTAGACTTTATAGGAAACTGTTATAGTATTTATTATAATATAGCTTGTCTGAGTGTGAAGAATTTGTTTTAATATAGTTTGTTTTTATTTAAGAAATTACTGAGATATGTATACTTGAAGGAAGTATCAAGCTATAATAAAATATCTGACACCTTGACATAGCCTGCTAAATTGAAGGCTGATTCACACAGAAGGTTATGTTATGCTGTGATAAGGTTTTGTCATTTTGGTTTCACACTCATTGTCAAGCTAAGCTATGGTTCCTATCTACCCTCCTGAATTTATTCTTTCTTTCTGGTCTGCTTCATTAAAGCTTAGTTATGGTATTCTCCAAAATGTCTTGTTTGAGTTCATATGTTAATGCCGAGGAAGAGGAGATGCTGCCATTAACAGCTGTTTTGGAAGATGAAGAAAATATAGGTTGTGAAGGTTTGAATTATTCAATTTACGGTTCAGTTGGTATATAAAAACACTTATTAAATATAAAACCTAAGTAGAATATTACTTAAATACACGTGAAACAAACTGAAAACAAAACTTCAAACACCTCTTTGGTTATTTTCACCAAACCAGGTTTGAGTCTGTTTAACACGGATCCTTAACTGTATTATGCGCATGCGCAACGTAAGATGGCTCAAGATGGGCGATGGAAAATTTGCCCGGCCAGCAACCGGAAAAAAAACATAGCGTGGCGTAGCAAGGTAGAGCTTAGCTTTCTTTGTGAACCAAAACAATTATATATATTGTCTGCTATTTTTCTAAAAACTTAGCAAAGAAAATTTTAGATTAGCTTTCAGTGTGAACCAGTCTTAATAATATCAGGTGCAATTCCAGGCAAGTTTGGATAAAATAGGTTTTAATACATTATAGGTTTCTTCTTTTAATGAGACATTTGGCAGGTTTGATGTTGTGTCTGTTTGGAGTTAACTTATTTCTTAAGTCAAGTTCTGATATAATCAGCTTGTTCGGAATTCGCACCTTAAATAACCATAGTAGTAGCATATTAAAAAAATCAAATATGATTGTAAATTTTATGTGTGCGCCAAGTTTAACTAGTTTTACATCATTTTACATTGAGTTTTTAAATTTACAACTTTGGGTTAGTCATGAATTAAACGTCGTTAACTGATGTGAACAATTTCAAGTTTTAGTTACAATACATGTTTATACTTTTATAATGTAAATATTTCATACAAAGCGATTTATTATTAAGCTGGGATATCTACATAAATGGATTAAGTAATAAGGTCGATTAAAACAATATAAAAATTAAATTTACCTGCATATGCATGGCAGGAGAGTGGAAAATAACACCTCAATACGTAAAGCTGGTATCCAAGCTTTAGCATCCTTATTCCCAAAAATCTTAATAGACAATGAAGGTGTTTTGTCCGTTAACGTATCCACCAATGATGGTCGGACTAGATAATAAATTGTATCGACCCATTATTTATATAAAAACAAAGAAAAATTATTTTGATGAGTTGAATTAACCGACACGAGTACGCGCTTCAGTGGCAGAATGGTCTAAGCCATCACTCAAGTTTTAGAGTGGCCTGTTGATGGCGGGGAGATCTTGGTTCAAATCTTGGTCGGGTGAATTGAGAGTTGTTTTTCCTAAATGATTTCCCTCTCCCTCTCTCTCTCCACGCAAATGTGGGCAGATTACCTCTAAAAGCTTCTTCCTCATCCCTACCACATCATAGTAGCTATTATATATGATTATAGTCTAATCAAAAAGTAAGACGCGTGGGAAAAAAAGTCACCCGAGTAGGCCTACAAATTCCTAATAATATGGTGTTAAATCAAAAAATACAAATATATTATTTTGTGTCAAACATTGTTGAGATGTAATTCTTTGGTATTATTGTTTCATAGATATTGATACTATGTATCTAAAACAAAAATGGTAGATCTAATAGGTTAACGTAATAAACTAATAATAGATCAGAATGGTATAGTAGCTCTTTGTAACTCTCAAAATAGTTTGTTCGTATTTAAGACGGGCGGTAACAAACATGTTGTTTATTTTGGAGGCCTCTGAAACATTAATTAACACCAGCACAAAGCCTTCCACTATTGACTACGTCTCGCTGCACACATGGCAAGTATTGACAGCCTACCTTTGATACAGATAGCAACTACATGTACATGTGGTATTATTATTAGTGGAGTAGGCTTTACTCTGGCAAACATAATATTTTCCCTCTAGTAGCTAGTTTCAAAACAGATGTTTTTAATGGTATGTTGAGCACTGTGGTCGACTACCACACGCGGCAATGCTTTTTTACATCAAATTTTGTTGTTACATCAAGAGGTTTTTTTTTTGTGGTTGTAGTTGTTGGTACTAGCACTCGTACATGTTACACATTACTGGTGTTCTCCGAGTGTTCTGTTTACACAATGAATTTTTATGGATCATGCTTGGCTCATAATTAACAATGATAATGAAATGCATGTTTAAAACTAATGAATCAAAATATGGTTTGGCCAATTTAAAAATTCTGATGCGTGAATCTATGACCGTAAATTCATAATTAAATTGTATTTATTTTTTTAAGGGATGAGAGCAGGTTTTGAGGGTATTTTGGTACACTCTATAGGAGTATTATTGGGATCCTTGATTTGTTGTAAATAAAATGATTAATTTTCGCTAGTTAATATGTTCTATTTCAGTACTAAAAATCAATAAGAAAATGTTTTAAATCTAAAACTAGTATAAAAATGCCACAAACTATAGAGATATAAAGGGCAATATATTGAAAAAAATTTGCCTAAGTTTTTTTATTCTTATATTAGAATATTTTCCTTTGGTTACATTATGACTGTCATAAAAGACAAATAAAAAATTAAATATTTTACTTCTTTACCAAGTAGTTTTTAGTTGAGAGAAATAAATTTTCTAGATTGTGAACGTTTGGTTATAGGAGTATTAAATAAATAAAAATAATGCGGTTGGTATAAAAATTTTTTTTTGCAATTTCAGGTAAAAAAAAGAGCAAATAATGATGACGTCAGCTACTAAATAAAAATATGTATGGTATTTATAGCGTGAAATCTAATTTAAATCGGCCTAATCCATCATTATTCTCATGAAAAAAGTCCAAACTAATTAATTAAAAAAATACAATCTCGTTTTATTTCAAGCGTAAAAAAAAATTACATTTTTAAAAACATGCATAGAACTTTGACAGTACTTTATTTTCATTTTAGTGGAATAGTTAAAAGTTTGTAAAACACGTTTCACAATATTTTGGTGTCTATTGATTATTAGGGTTAGAGGATAACATTTGACAAAATATTTACTAGGTGTGTGAAGCTTCGAAATGTAAACTAAGAAGGATAAATCTCCTACGATGGTATTAATACACTCAAAATAACTTTCACCTATTCTAAATATTTTGAAGAAAGAACAAACCCTCGACATATTATTATGAACAAATTTAGACATATTTATAAAGGAAGAACATATTTCAACAAATATAATAGTTTTTAGAACGGTTACAAAAGTAAATTTTACCACTGACGTAAATCAAGATAAATGTCAACGTATAATAAATAATATAGGCTAAATTTTTTGGTTGTTTTTTTAAATTTAATTTCGCATAGATGCACCTAATGGACTATTAAAAATCTAAAACTAGTTTGCTTTATGTTTTTTTAAGACCACGTTTTACCTCCTCTTCGCACTATACATAGTCCGTAATAATTACTCTAATATATCAGGGATGATCATGTTAGAGTTGAATAAAATGAACCAGTATTTGCGTGAAGGGTGAGTAGAAACCATTTAGATAAAACACCCTCAGGTCCCATGACCAGGATTTGAATCCTGACCTCCCTGTAATCGGCAGTCTAGTCTATCGCGAGAGTGATGCCTAAGACCATGCGGCCACCAAAGTGGGTAACAAGTTACTTATATACCTATAGAAAATAAAATAAAGTGTTTTAAGTTGACATTTAACTGTATCTAAACATATTTATATGAATGTACTATACTTTTGTTATAATATATTTTAAATTAAATTATAAAAACATTCTCTCGTGCTCTCACCTCGTACGACGAGCCGCACCGGCGCTGACGTCAGGGCGTCCTGCGTCGTGAATTCCGACGCCGTCACCTGACACTCCCACTCGCCGTCGTCGAAATCAAGCGTCGCCGAGCGCACCCACAGGCTGCAGTCACCCAGTTCTTGGCTGCCGGCCCACTCGTACTTTTTGGGGTAGATCCCCACGGGCTGCGGACGGCAAGGGGGAGAGAAAGAACAAGGGATAACACGAGAATCAAGTTAGGCCCCCCCCCC
>CABFOW010000539.1:130820-172676 GCA_902141385.1 Timema californicum | reverse complement strand
CCCAGCAGCTTCCTCGAGCTGTACTATCCCATTATTACTTCCTCCACTGTTTGAGAAAGAACAACAGCTATAAAACATGACCAACCTTCATTTTATATTCTAGGTCCCCCTTACCTTCGTCACTAGAGATATATATTTGACAACCGAATGGTGTTTAAATCGTGATTGGGGATAGAGAGGACTTTTTTTCCGTGGGTTTCCCTTATACCTACTCGTAAATGTTGATACATTTAATCCAAATCTAGCCTTCCTCAGCCCTAAAACATTAGCATGATAACTACAACCCGAATGGGTAGTAAGACGCAATGCTAATAAATCAAAAATAAAATTTCTCCATTCCATCCACCCACCTAAACTAATTTCCTCACTTATGAAAAAAAAAAGATAGGAATGATTGAACTACCAGAATTTGCTTTGAGAAAGAGTGGAAAAAAAACTCCACATGCCCACCGATGCGGGTAGAAAGCCCACTAAAATTTGTCTTTAAGAACAATAGTTTGATTAAGAAAAAATATGATATAATTCATGTTTAATTTATTTGAATTTTGATGGTACGTTCAATACAAAATTTATTAACGACTTTATTTAAGGTGAGAATGTAGGGGACGCTAGAAAAAGAAAGTGTTTTTGCAGTTTTTTAAAAATAAGATCATTTTAGGACAAAATAAATGAAATATTGCTCCAGTATAGACATACAGATTAATTTTATTCACATAGTGATATTAACAACTGTTGAATATTTGTCATGAGCATAGCGGCATTAGATGACATACTTTTTAAAATGAAAATAAAAAGTTTATTATTATTACTATCACCACGTCTTACTACCCGTTCGGGTTGTAATCACTTACGCTAATGTGTAATGGTAGTGTGTTTGTGAGATGAAATGGAGGACCTACATTTTAACTTGGGATCCGAACCACGGTGGAGAACTGGCATTCCACAAATTCGCAGATTGTGATTAATACACGTCTTGTCAAAGGTGAAGGAAGGGTTTGGTAATCAGATAAATCTGAGCCAGGAGCAAGAATTGCACCCCGGTCCCCCAACACAGAAGTCCAACACCTAACCCCTAGACCACTAGGTCACCAGAAAAAGTTCATTAAATTTTTATGACACCCTCGACAGATATTCAACAACTATTGATATTACCATGTGAAGAAAATTATACTATGTTTCTACTGGAGTAATATTAGATTTATTGATATAAAAATTTTTTTTTGTAAAAACTAATAAAAAACGGACCTTTTCTCGCGTCGCTTACATCCCCACCTAAAGGGGATTGAATGAGTACACTTTCTAAGAGGAAATAAACATAATTTATAGATGTGCTCGACCAAAATAATCAATGTTTTTAATATTCAGATTTTAGATTTGGGATTTATAAGTAAAGTAAATATTAGGTTTTTATAGCCTAAATATGCTATTGACCTATCTCTAGTTTAAACGTTTTACTAAGATTTGCTATGGTAATAAATCAAGTTGATTTCTTTAAGTTTTTAAATCCTTTCAAATATCATCTAAGGCGATCTCAAAGGTTAGAGTGTTCATAGACTGTTTATTACTAAGGTTTTTAATGTAGCATATTATTATTAATTAAGTTAGCTTGCCTAAAAAACTTATTTCATATACAAAAGACCAATTAAGAATATTAAAACGCAGATAGTTAATTCTACCTTTTTTTGTGACATCTTTTAAGTTCTGTCTAAATGATCTGTATATAAATAAATATATTTTAACTTGTCTATTTGAAAAGGGAATATTTATACTATATTTATTTCCTTTCATAAAAAGAACTAATGAAGCAAAAACATAATTAATAAAATTTAAAAAAATATACGCCTTTCTAGATTATTTTTAAATTCCACATACATATATAATATATAATCTCATAAATAATTCAAGTAAATAAAAATATTTAATTTTTGATAAATAAAGAAGATTAGGCCTACTATAAAAATTGTAATATCTACTAACAAAAGCAAACATCTAATTCATTTAAATAATTTAAAGTAAACAGTTTTTGGCATTGTCAATATAGTGCAGAAATCTAGTGCATGCGTGTTTTCTAAACACGCTTGAGCATAGGATTACTAACAACTTATTATAAATAGGCAATAATTTTTAATATAAAATGCAATATACCCTCATTGACCTATAAGGAGTATAGAAATACATAATTATTGCCATTTATTAAAATCCATCTCCAATATAATATAATTAGATTTGAGGTTGAGCCTTCATCGCTGGCAATTCATTTGTTGAGCGAAAAAGTGTACATTTTTGATAAGGTGGTATGTATTTTAAATCTAAGTTTATAGAGTTTTCTTAGAAAAGCAAAATATTACTTTTATTTATAATATAAAACCTTTCTCAGATACCCATTTGTAACCAAAATGGAAGATCCTCTATTTTGAATAGTTAAAACTTTCTAAAATATGTTTTAAATAAACCACCCTTTATTTGAAAGATTAAAAAAAAGGAATAACAATAAAACATATAAACATTAAGTTTGAATCAAATCCATATAATCGTTTCGGTTGTAGCTCTAGGTACAAATATAGACAGACGGGCATGGGGGCAGAAAGATTTGCATGGCCAACTTTTTGGGTTAGGGGACATCAGATAAAAGTCAAGATTAATCATAATATTGAGGTAAAAAAATCTTCATATTTGCAATATTTTCTCTAAATAATAATGTAATAATAAACTGGTTTATAATACTCGAAACATTTTCACAAAGTTAAAACATATTCAGTTTCAGTTATGTCTCTTTATGTTCTACGCGATGAAGTTAATTTTTGAAAATAGAACTTCACACCATGTCAACAACATCCACCAAACAAGACGTTAGTTCTCAGAACTGCCTCCAGGTGGAGCGGCTGTCGCCTGTTCCCGGAAACGGAAGTGCTGTCAAGAGGACTAGCGGAAGCCGGTAAAAGGCTACTCGACGTTATCTGGTAACAACAAGGTTACATGCCTTGTACTGAAGACGTTCGGTTCACCGCTTTGAATCTGCTTCCTGTCTCGTTGGAACGATTTGGTTAGTTTGTTGAGGGGTAAGAGGGGGTGGCGTGTTCCGACAGTGGAATGTTTTCAAAAACAAGTGGTTTGAGAAAAAATAAACTTATTGTTTGAAAAGTTTCCTTTGTGTAACCAGTTTCCTCTATCTTTTATATTATCACTATCTCTTTTTGATAAAAAAATCTATAGGCTAATTTCAGATTAACATAAAAACGCAAGACATAAATATTATTTGCTTTTTTTATGTTTAATAAGTTGTATAGTAACACCTAGCACAGTTGAAGGTTGATTTTGTTGGTCAATTGGCCTCACTGTTTACGATACTTTTAGTGTTTGTTCTAACATGGATTTATGTATATCCTTTATGTATATTGCATTCATAACTTGTACGTTTTATAAATGAGACGTCATGAAATTGCTGATTATGTCTGTAACCAACAAAAGGTTTTATGAAAGTTAATTTGTATGTGATATAATAAAACAGTTGAAAGTTTATATTTGTAAAATATTAGATCTAATGGTAGTAAAAGATAAAAATAAATATAGTTTAGGTGAAATATTAAACATAGATAATGTATCTGAACTTGTATTGAATGTTTATCTATCTATCGATTTACATTGTTGTTTATCTTATATATTTCTACGAAGCTTGTATTTATTTAGCTGTATTACATATATATATATATATGTTAAAGGATCAGCTAAAGAACATAAGCATATTATCCACAGTAAAAAAAAAAGAGCATTTAATTTTATTATTTTAATGTATTAATATAAATATGACTTTTTTACTTTCTTAGGTTGTAATTCTTCTTATATTAATTAGTTCCTAACCATTTGAAGATTTATTAGATTTATATATTTACTCCTTCCTCCATTTATTCTCCCTTCTTGATTCAGCAGCTCGCCATTAAAATAATGTTTTTTTACAACCATATACGTGTTTGTTCTTCTTGTAACCCACATTACAGTATGTGAAGTTGTATACATTAAAGAGATGAAAAGAGGGTAAGAGAATGGAGGAGAAAGTGTCGAGGAGGGATGAGAAGAAGATATATCTACACCCATTTTATATTCTTGTGCGAAGTTACTCATTTGGGCTTTACTCCCGGCATGCAGCAGGCAAAGTAAGGAAACAGCAGTAACTGTCGCATCCCAGGCGACGGAAAGATTGTTACTGGGCCACGCACAAAAGAGCGCTAAAACAACAACAGTTTTCTCGTATACTTCAACACATAAAAACACAACTTTCACCGGTCCTGGCTCTTTTTTTTTTTAAACCCTGGGAAATGCCACAACCACCCCCTTGGACGAATAAATACGCGCGGGGTGAGAGAAAAAAACAACAACCTTGCACAGAGTTCAACAACAGGAATGTAAAACGCTAGGGAAGCAGACAAAAGTGAATGATAAAGACATGTTGGTTTTACAAATGGCGAACATAAAACAGAAAGGGAAAACAGCGTCGTTGTACCGTCTTCGGAAATGTGGTCTACTTGGCAAACATCTAGAAATACTCAATAACACGAGTCATGTTAAAGAGAATGGACTCCGAGTGTGACATTTATTTTTAGATATTTTTATTGAAGACATAGATTTTTTTAATACAAAAATAATAATAGAACACTCACCGAATATAATAGATTACATAATTCCTTTCAAGCGCTTCCTTAGAATTTATGGAAGGATTGAATTATCTAAATAATAATAATATTTAGCACCGCGTCTTACTACCCGTTCGGGTTATACGCTTTAAGTACTAATTATTCTAATGGATTAGGAACTGGGAAGGTTGAATTAGAGAAAGTGAACCCTCACTTGCGTGGAGGGAGAGTGGAAAACCATTTAGGAAAAACCACCCCCAGTTCACCCGACCGAGATTTGAACCTCGATCTCCCCGTCCTCAGCAGTAGAGCTCAACACGACTAGCGCGTTAGCCAACTACGCCACTGAAGTCACTAAAAATATTTATTGGGATAGTTGAAACATACATTTTTACAACCAGGCTTTTAAGGGTCAGGTTCGGATTTTAAATTTAATTTTTTATTTATTTGGGGTATTTAACGCGAACTTTTTCAACTGTATGATTATATAAACACACTACTTAAAAATCAACATAAATCTAGAACAATCACAGCACCCAGCCCTCCGACCGTTAATTCATCACTGTGGAAGGGGAAACCCACATTTCACCAGTGATAAATTTTTTTGGTTGTGGAAGGAATCGAATCAGTATAAAGGCCTGTTACCAACTGAGCTAGGATTTCAAACTTTAAAATTTAATACCGCTTTTCTCTTTTCCTTCCTTCATGTTTGTCACAGCGTCAAAGAGAGGGAAGAAAGGTTTTGGAGGGTTTTTTTCCACGACGCTACATTCACAATTTCTGCTGTATATTTGGAATCCTGAGACTCTACGTTACCTGACCATGATTGGAGAGGTTAATAATGTTTGGTTTCAACACGAATAATATTACCTCCTCTGCCCCACTGCGTGTACTTAATGTAAACATTCACAAAATGCATAATTGGGATATTTCATTAATACCACTAATAACATTTGACAAAACCAAATGTACACACCTGATGTAACATGTTCTTTTTGGTCTAGAACTAGATTTTTGAAGAGTTATCTGACTTAGGGTGGACAAAACAGTCACAAATTTCATGAGCAACATATTTAATTTACATATTAGTATTCTAACTTTAGTAGGAAGTAAGCACAATGTTTTTTTAGTCCTTATTTTATATTTTAAACTATTGCAAATTTATATGTTTTTTAAAGGGGACATAACCAAAATAAGGTTTAAAATCTATTATTTTTCAATCTGACCACTCTTAAATATTCACATGTCTTTGAGCCTAAATTATAATCATGAAAATGTTATAGACCCAGCAGCTCAAACAGAACTTTCACATGTCCATCATGATATTAAGTTTGGATCAAATAATACTATTCCAAATTATTATACTAAGATAACTATAGTTAAAGTTATGTAAACATTAAGTAGCTGTAGAAAAATTAAACGAGTCTAGTGTTGTTGTTTTTAATCTAGATATAGAAAGGAATAATTTATTGTTTACAAAATATATTCCCAAAATTAAAATATGTATAAATAAAAGGTCACAATAAGCTATCAATAATCAAATTTAAGTCTGTATAAGGTACAAGTACAGTTGAAAATCAATTTTTTTTTGTCATCAGTTCTAATATTTCGCACACACCCCTTATAACGGCCCAATAGTGACTTAATCTATAGTTTAACTATAAACGTATGAATATTTTCTCGTAATAGTCTCATTAACGCTTTAAAATTAAATATTTTACACAGCAGAAAACATTTACAAATGTTTAAAATGTGTAGTAAACAAAACACCGCTTAGTGTTAATTTTCAAACATTTTATTTACTGGGCGGAAAACTGTTATTTGGTGAATTAATATCTAGTGAATTAATTTACCTTAAAGCTCGAAATTGTTATTTTCCCTTAAACTAAGCAAAGTGATTTTCTACTTGAGGGAACTCTCTAAAATCCAATTTAACACCTGCTGAGATTACACAACGAGCTCAAGTATAGAGAATGCCCAATACTAGATGTGCACCTTCTCTCACTGCTAAGATTATTCCACCATCTTCAGAGAGAAAAGGAAATCAATTATTTTCTTTCCGTTTGTCACCTCACACAAGCTCCTTCAAGGAAGATGACAAGAGGGAATGACGAGAAGGGAGGATGAAATGCGTTACTACGCGGCGAGCAAGGAGGGTAAGGGGAAAAAAAGATGGGACCAATGCGGAAAGGAAGGTGCTATTCAATCAGCTGTGTACTCTTGGGATGTTGTTTGTGTTTGTTCGTTTGCTTTGTGAGGCTAATTCTCGCTTGAAGCAGCACCTTTGTCGACAGGATAACCCATCTCTACTTCCCTCCCCTCCCCCTTCCCTACAAACTACTGGTTTTATCTTTTCCAGAGCACCACATCTCACTACAGACTGTTTGTTAGCTCATGCTAATTACTCAACTCCAGCTGTTTCTTCAGGCGGAATCTCTCACCAAGAACACGAAGACCTTGTCCGCTTCCGCGCTTAACGATACCAGATTGAAGTGTACTCTGGTTAGCTCGAGCCACGACATATTCCACAAGTCCTGGACCGACAGGGAGACACTTGGACAAATATCACATATCTATCCATTTTTATGAAACAGAGTATCTGAGTGCTGTTTTGTGTTCTATTGCGATGGAGCATATCTATGAACATGTATGTAAAAAAAAATCTTCAAAATATACTTTTATTTTAATTTACAATGTATTTGGAGACTTAAAGAAGAAAGTGTGAAATCAATTTGCCAAAATAGTCACTATGATGAGCAAAAAGTGGGTGTTGGTGATGATATCAAAACATGTTTTCTCCCTCAATGATCTTTGCTGTTGATATATTAATTTTATTTATTAGCACCGCATATTACCACACATACGCTTACGAACTAATAATGCTAAGGGGTTAAGGGTGAGTAAAGTTGAATTTAGAGGAAGTGTACCTACAATAGCGTAGAGAGAGTTTGGAACCATTTAGGGAAAAACACAACTTAAGTACACCCAACTGGGGTTTAAACCACGATCTCTCTGTCATTGGCAGTACAGTATATTGCCAAAGTAGTGCATCAGGCAATGAGGCCACGAAAGTGGGTGTTGTTTTACTACAAACAACACGTTTAAGATATTAGTTAAGCTATGTTCATTATCTGGAAAAATACTTAATGATTTTAAAATACTTTTGTAAGAGCATACTAGAACAAACCAGTCTGGTTCATATTTATTGCGGTACGAACAATGATGAAGTTTTTTTTTTTCTTTCCGTCTGGCCTAGTACCCGTTATGATTGTACGCATACTTTAATTAACATAAAATAATAGGGATGGACTTTTAAAGGAAATGCATTTTAATTTACTCGGGGGAAGAGTAGTAAACGACTTTGGAAAAAAACAACTTTAGTGCGTCCGACCTGTATTTGAACTCCGATATCCCCACTCACCTGCAATACAGCCTAATACGAGAGTGACGCACTGTACGATGACACTGTTTTTAGAGATTAAGTAAAAATTTAGCAAGCAAAATAAAATTCCACTTTTATATCATTGGATCAGGATTTTTATGTATATTTTGTTTGTTCTATTAAATTTTTAGTTTTGAATGAGTCCTATAGTAGAATGTCCTATAAAATTACAATTATATCTATTTTAAGCAAATATTGTATAAATCAATAATAATTAATAAAACTATATTATAATAGGAAATTAATCTTATATTTATTAATTTGTGTACTTTTCTAAAACCATAATACAAGTATAGAGCGTTAAGAAAGTGATTGTAATGACTCACAAAGTATATTGTTAAGATATCCCCTGCTGGTTTTCTATCCTATTTAATCATTTACTAGGGGTTGGTACTGTCTCTGAAAGGCGCAATTTTAGATTTCGCAAGAAGCATGTTCTCAGTTATTTTGATAGATTTTTATAATTTTCATTCATAACGAGAGGTTGAATGATTTGTGTCTACGTGCCCACCATGTTATCAAAAATTAAAAAACAGACTCGAGTGATACAAAATTCTAAGTGATTATCGATGCCAACATTTCACTACGAATTTCTTCTCTAAGCCCAACTGTGCCCAAATATTTGATATTATTCAAGTAAAAATATTTTTTATTGCATCTATACACAATTTCAGCTACATATGTCCCAATTTTAAATTTAATTACTCCTCATTGAATTCACAATTTAGTAAATTTTTCATTTTATATTTTTTCCATTGCAGCTATACAAAAATTAATCTTCTTATGACGAACGTTTTCACGCTTTTCGGAGTGGGGGGGGGGGGAAGTAGCCCTTGCACAATAAAAAATACAGGCCCGAACACTCTTTAAATTTCTCATATTAAAATTAAGAATATTCAATAGGGACAGTTATATTTTACAAGAATAAACGTATAAAACAAGCGAAAAACTTCTATGTTCTGGCCTTGACTAATGTTATTTATTCAGATTTTAATAAATTGGCAATTGTAATTACGAATGATATTTTAAAGTATGAAAAATAAATAAAAATATTCTAACATTGCCTCACGGAGTCTGAGATAACAATGGTGGAGACCAGTTTAAAAACCGCTGTTCTATCAAATCGGTCAGTGGGATTAATAACATTTGGTGGACAGTCAGACATGTATTTTATATGTAGATACTTTCTTCCTTATAAATGATAGCTCTGATCATCAAGGGGTTTGTTTGGTATGTGAGTTTATTAGGTTGCAAGAAACCTAAACGAATTAGGTTCCCTATTTTTACTATCAGTTGTCGTTAAAACGTTTCAACCACACAAAGCTCTAAATCCTTGACACAAACTTAACCTTAATACGTAATGTGGAGTGCTTTTAAGCTTTAGTTTCTTTTATAAATCTTGAGTTTAAACAGCCCTTTTAAAAGAAAGTATTTGTCTCAAACAGTTTTCATTCACAGTAAAGGTTTTAAGGATTAAATGGCAATTGTTAAAATAGATTAAGTTTTTTTTCTGTCCATGCATCGGAAGGAATTTCACTTAAATTGCAAGTTTATTTAAATTTTACTAATTTGAACATATTAATATTATGAATATAAGCGTTAATTCATTTAGCTATGGGCTCTGTAAAACCCTCACGCAAGACTATAAAACATGTTTTATGTATAATATAATGCCGTTAACATAATATTATTAACATATTAACTAAATTTAAATTTTCAGATATGTATAGCCTTATATTTATTTATATAAAATCCTAAATAATAAGTAAAAACATACTTTTAAGTCCCGAAATGTCAAATATCATAGCAAAAGAAATATTCTATTAGATTAAAAATAACACACTTTTTTGTGTGTATGAATATTATAATTATACTTAGTTTAGTATTGTAATGATATTGGTTTGGATTACTATAAATTATGTAAAAAGTCATGGATGAAGGTAATTTTTCTTTAAAGTAATATATGTAGAGTATCCTTTTAAGATTCATTCATGAAGAAACACGCACTTCTCAGAAATAATGGAAAAAGGATTTCATCATTAAAACTATTTTTTATACCATATTTCCTGTTAAAAGAACTGCGCTATTTCCTGTTAAAAGGAACAACTCCGCAGTATTTGGCGAAGAAGCCAATTCCCTATACCAATAAGAAGCTAGCCTTCACAACACCTGCCGCCAGGAATCTTTCTATAAGTTAGATTTTACAATGTTGGCGAGGGGAGAAAGATGCAAGGGGTATGTCATATATAAACCGTTTGTGCGTATCAGCCAGGCATCCGGGATCTCTGCCCACGCACAAGTCAGTCAAATCCACACACTGGCAGTCACAGTCTAACACAGTATAAAATAACTTACATTAATATCACAAGTGTGCAGTGATATAAAGCATTTAATTAGAATAAGTATAAGTAATTAACAGATGTCATTTAAATAAACCGTGTGTGAATAAACAGCCATCAACAGTTCTCTTTCTTTACATTTATTAATTATACCGTTCTAATTAGTGCTCGACCACGGAGCTATAGACAGCTGGTTAAACGGTATATTTTTCGTACAGTGATTATAGGCGCTCGACCACGGAGCTATAGACAACCTAAACATCACCACAGCATTATTATATCAGGGAATTAATCCGTAGTGTTTTAATCGACACCAGAAGTGGGGGCGATTGATTCAAGTGTTACAATTGGCGCCCAATGTGGGGCGATTAAATTCAATAGTGTTACAGTATTCTTCATAGCTACATATGAGACCAAGTATATTTACACCAATTTAATGCTTCAAATGGTGTTTATCAAATTTAATTTATAATTATAGATATAGTCAAATTATTTTTTATAAAAACTGTTATTTGAAAAGCATCAATCAAAATGAGCATTAATTATTTAAATCTGTTGGAATATATTTAGCATGATACCATCTTAAACAATTGAATGATCATATACATATCATCAGATGGAATTAGGAAGAAATACATAGATTCTGGGTCATAACACATATTGATTGTGATCTACAGTATTTTTTATACTTCTATTTAGATAAATTCTAATTTGTTTAGTAAAAATTTCAGATTATACTGCTGGAAGTCATTAGGTTAACACATAAATAGTATTCTATTTGCCTTTCTCTCTTTAGCTTCTTATACATTAGCTTTGTGTGTGTGAGTGTGTGAGGGGGGGGGGGCTTTAGGGGTTTCAAAACAACAAATTTATTTAATTTACGACCTGCAATACAAAAATAAATATTCTAAAATGAAAAACAATATTTCAATGGTGAGATCAAATCGCTTTGATTAACTCCTACTTTAAAAAATTAAATAAATCGTACGGACCTTCACAGGTACATTCTCACTTTATTGTTTAAATATGAAGTTTTTTACTCTAAACTCATAATATATGTGAAACGATATCATATACACTATCAAACCCAAGCATAAATTGAACTATACTTATGTCAAACCTTTTTTGAGTCACTGTTTTAAATTGTATAATTTTATTTTTAAAGAAATAATGTCCTCATTTATGTTTGGACAAATACAAAATATCAATATTGGGTCCTCAAGGGTCAACACCTCGTATTAAAAATTTGACTTCGGGTTAAAATTTTCGACATTTTCTTAGGTATTTCACATCTTCACGTCATCGCATTTCTAATAACTTGATTTATAAATTTTTATCAATAAAAAATGTAAGTATTGACTATTGAGTGTAAAATGAAAATAGATCATTTTAAAACAAACATTTCTTCAAAGAGATTTAAGTAAAAATAACATTTTTTTTTAGAGACTTTATTAGTATATATTTAATTACTTTATAGCATTGGAGAAATATTGCGTTAAAACTTGAGTAGCAACTCTTTATAACTAAAGCTCATAAAATTGTATTAATATACTTACCAATATCTCGGAAACTGTTGGTTTCATGAAAATATATTTCATATAGAAGTTTTTAATTTTTAGTAATACTATAATTTTGCAATGAAAAGCTATTTAGTATTTCAAATATGAAATTACTTATCATTGTAAATATGTAGAGCTATTTATAATATAAAGATTTTATTAACAGCAATTTTTTATATACCAATAACTTTCAAGCCAAACGCAAACATTATATATATATATATATATATAACTTTTCGAACACTAAAGGTAAATTATTGCGACCGTAAAAATAAAATCTAGCCTTAAATGTTGTTGGACGACTCCCCGAACCCTAAAAAATGGTATTTGCAATGACGTCTGCCTGTGTGAATTTTTAACCCCAAAATTAATAGTAGTTTAATAAAAAGTGAAAAGAGGAACAATCGGTTTTCTCAATATGATCTATAATTATTTTGATTTAAGTTCGTATCTAGATGTTGATCAAGATTATAAGTAAACTGGCTTTTTTCATTTCCCTATGAAAATATATTTTAGGGTACTTTACAGAAGTGGAAATTTCCGTATCTCCGCAACTATTTGAGATACTAAATAACTTATTATTACAAAATTGTAGTATTATTAAAAAACTTCTACGTGAAATATATTTTTATAAAACTAACAAGTTCTGATATATTGGCAAACATATTAAACCAATTTTGTGAGCTTTAGTTGTAAAGAGATACTACTTAAGTTTTAACGCAATAATTCTCTAATGCCATAAAGTAAGAAACGAGTTAGTCTCTCAAAAAGTGTATGTTCTCTTTCGTTCAACCTCTTAGTAGAAATGATTGTACAACAATGATCTATCTCTATCAAAGAGAAACAATCAATTTTACCAAAATCCGATTTAACGACTTTGATTAAATCTCATTTTTAGGGTTTAATCAATATTATAAACCAAATGGCTACTTTAAACATGTCAAAATGAATTTAAGGGTTCCAGTCTGTTGCGTAAATTCTAATTTTTAATTTTATCTCCGTAAGTCTTTGAGATATGAAATTACTTATCACTGCATACAAAGGGATCTATTTATAATAAACATCTTTTACTTGAAATATATTTTTATAAAATAAAAAGTTTTCAAGCTATACACAAATACATATTTATTTTAACTTTGCTAAAGGTAAAATATTACGACTGTCATAAAAATTTATCCCAAGATGTTGATGGATGTCGAAGTTTCATGACCTCCCAAACCCAAAAAAGGTTTTTTGCAACGACGTCTGTCTAACCCTAAATATAATAATAGTTTACTATAGGGTGAAAAGAGAAAAAAATCATTTTCTCAAAATCGTCTATAACGATTCAATTTCTCTCATTTTAGAATTAATAGGTGGCCTGGAGGTCTAGGGGTAAGGTGTCAGACCTCTGTGCTGGCGGCCGGGGTTCAATCCTCTGTCCCGGCATAGATTTGTCTGATTACCAAACCCTTCCTTCACCTCTAACAATACATCTTGTGAATGTAGGGAATGCCAGGCCTCCACCGTGGTTCGGATTCCACGTTAAACTCTAGGTCCTCCATTTCATCTCACAATCACCCTACCATAACACATTAGCATAAGTGCGTACAAACCGAACGGGTAGTAAGACACGGTACTAATAATAATAATAATAATAATAATATTCAATAAATACCTATTTAATTCGTCAAAAATTTATAAAAATGAAATTTATTATCAATGCAATATCTCCTAGTAAAATGAAGAAAATTTTAACCGCAAGTCAAAACTTAAAAACGAAGCGTTGACCCTTAGGGACACAATATCGGTATTTTGTATTGATTAAAATATACAAATTAAGACGTTAATTCTTGAAAACTAAAAACTATTAAATTTAAAACCATGAATAAAATTTGTTTTATGTGTGTCTAGCGCAATTTGTGTTCGTGTTTGCTAGTGTATATTATTTTACGAATTTTGAGTAAATATCTCCATTTATAAACAATGAAGTGAGAAAGTTCATGCGGAGTTCTGTACTATTTATTTTCATCCATAACTGGCCTTTAAAACCAATATTTTAACGAAATAGTTCTTACTTAAGTTTTCTCTTTCTCTTTAATACCATAATTAATAAATCATTTGTTCATAAAGAAAGCTAATTTACATATGATATTATTTGTGTTTTACGTGACTGGTAAAATGCAAATAAAAGAGATATATAAGGACACATGACCAATAAAAAATAGTTGTTATTCTATTTATCGTTAGCTAAGGCAGATTTTTATATAGCAGTGATTTCAGCAGCTACTAAATTACATTGAATTCCCACTTCCATTTCAAGGGTAATAAACTTTTACAATCCAATATATTGCATTTGAATGTAAATTACTGTTTTGTTTTTGTAGTAGAGTTAAATTTTCCCCTTCAAGATTTACTTTTATATGAGCTCTAAAACCAAAATATATTTACCCATAAAATATTTTAAATATATTTTTTACCATTCCATTATAATCTTCAGTAATCATTTGTACTTATGCTTAAAACAATAAATAATATTATTAACAATACAAAAATGGAAGAAGCCTTTCTTGCTGGATGGAAAAAATAATTTATTTAATTGTATCAATTTAATAGACCTACACGTTACTTGTAGAGATAGATTCTCCTTTATAAAGGATTATTTTAATTAATGTCAAATGTTCTATAAGCGTATTCCGCTCGAACAAACACTAAAAATCTTATAATATTACAAATATGGGTCTATGAGTGGTTAGTTATGGAGTTATTTAAATGTTTGCCTCAAATATGGTTGCAGTGGATCCATTGAAAAGGCTGCTCGATCATCGGAGCAGACAAAGTGATAGACAACAAAATGGCCGACACGAGTGGACAAAGTGATAGACAGCCAACTGCTAGACACGAAGAGACGACGTGGACCGAGTGATCAACACGAGCTGGACCATGTGATAGACAGCCAACCGGTAGACAAAACGAAAACCGTTATTTGTGAAGGCTGGGTGGGTCAAGTGGCCGACACGACTTGGACCAACTGCTAGACAAGCTCAAGTATAGGAGTACAAAGTGATAAACCAAGCGGTCGACACGAGAGGACCAACTGCTCGACAAACTTTGATATCATCCAGTTAAGAGTAGGCTAAGTTACAGAACAGTTAATTTTATACACGATTGTCCTTGTTTACACTCAAATAATTTTTTTCCCCCAACCCGTCAGCTTGACCTAACACTTCTTAGCGTAAAAATGTAAGTGAAAATAATTCAAGCTAATGATAACCTTATAAAAGAATAATACGAATTGAACAGTCGCAATTAATTCTGCAACGCTGGCTGAAACCTTAAAGAACAGTGTGTGCTGGTCCACACGTAGGAACTATCTTATTTTTATAATAACAAATGAAAGGTGAGGAGGGTATAATTTAGAGAAAATATACTCACTTTTCCATGAAGAAAGAGTTGAAAATCATTGAGTAAAAATTCCTTAGTGGCCTTTATTAAAACTTGAAATTTGACAACAGTTTTAAAATAGTATATAAAATTAGTAATTGGCCATAATCGACAGTAAAAAGGATTTGTATTGTTTTTCAAAGAGATAATTTTAACATCTAGCCTGTATATATAGTGTTACATATTTTTTTATTTTTAGCAGCACGTTATACCAACCAGTGAATTACTACCCGTTCGCGTTATACACATATATACTAACTACGTTGATAAGTTTAGGGATGAGTAAGGTTGAATTTAGAGGATCTGCACCTGCTTTTTCGTGGAGTGAAGTAGAAAACCATTTATGAAAATCCACCTTCAGTCAACCGAATGGAATCGAATCCCCATAAATGGTCTTGACGTTTAAGGTGTCGGGTGGAGAATGGTGAATAATTATTTAGTACAGTTTCAGAATATTTTGAGGGATGGGTGGTAAGCAGGAAGGACATATCGTTTAAGGCACAAGATCTAGGCCATCAGGTATCAAGGTGTGGGTGGTAATATCATATATCGTTTAAGGTACAATATGTAAACTGTAACGGTTCAAGGACCAGCTGGTAAGCGGTGTGGGTGGTAAGAGGATGGATTGAAGATGGATGGGATCAACACGGCCATGATCAAGCCAGACTACCTCATGCTCAGGATGGATAGAGGAAGTTGTATGGCTTAAAGGAGGTAAGAGTACAGGATGGGGGCTGAAAGTTGTGCAGATCAAGGCTGGGGGTAGGAGACCGGGAAGAGAGGAGAGGATCGTTTGGTGGGCATGGTAATATAAGGGGATGAAGGCTGGGAGGAGAGTATAGGATGGAGGCTGGGATCTAGACTCATGGGAGTAGGGGGCTTCAAGGGTCAAAACGACAAATACAGGGACATAAGGTACTCTTGTGTAATTATGATGGAAAGTGGTCCATAACTATCATTTCAACCCCTACTACCATGTGTATAATGTTTTTAGTTTTTAAATAATTTGTCTATCACTTGAGCCACTCTTAACTGGATTCATCTCTATATTTGTCAAGCAATTGGTTCTCTCGTGTTGGCCGCTTGACTGTCTATAACTTTGTCCTCTTGTATGGGAGCTTGTCTATCACATGGTCCAGCTCGTGTAGATCACTTGGTCCATGTCGTTTCTGGGTGTCTAGCAGTTTGTATTTTTACAGATTTGTTATCTTGTGTCGATCGGTTGGTTGTCTATCCCTTTGTACTCCTATACATGAGCTTGTCTAGCAGTTGGTCCAAGTCGTGTCGGCCACTTGACCCAATCAGCCTTCCAATTTTTTTTTATATTTGTCGAGCAGTTTGTATAGTGCCCTTAATCATCCATCATATTTTAACCCAATATCTCTGAGGATATTTAAAGTCCATTGTTTACACAACTCTTGGGCCTGATGTTGAGGTTTTAAGAGAGAGTGTCGTAAATAAATGTGAGCAATATATAACACCTCAAGTGTAATGCACAGAATATGACAAGAGCATGGAATGCAGCCTCAGAGGATGCATCGCTGTGGGACACAAATTTGAACAGTTTTTGTAAAATAATGTTTTGTTTGTTTTTGTTAAACTTTGTATTGTTTAGTTGCATTAATACTTCTGCTTTATTGCTTGTTTGATGAACAATAACATATTTTCTACCTCAGGAACTTAAAGTTTATTGACCGAGGTTTATATGAACATTTCTTAAAGTTTGGTCGCTGGAAATACACCCCTAGAATATTTGACAGCAATTAAAATACACCTGTATACTAGTAGTTCTGTGAACCATAAATGTATTTCCTTGTATCATTTTAAGTTGAATTTTAATACAGGTAGGAGAATTTCATAGACCTGCTCATTATGTAGAGACGTCCAAGATCAAAGTGATTAAAAAAAATCATTTACCTCAAAAATGTCTTGTGTGAACACTTGATTCATTTGATAAACTATAGTGTAATGGTCATGGCCCGACCGCTAACTTTAGGGTATATGGGGTGTATATTATTCACCTTAGGTTCAAAAAATGTTTCTGCCAAATTTCATTAATTATGTCAACGCATTTGGCATTTATCATGAAACAAAATAACAAACAAATTCTTAAGCAGCCAGCATCTTGAAACAGATAACCAGATATAAAAACAATTTGTATAAGTAATTAGGCCCAATTCACAATAATATTTACTACAAATTTCGTTTAAATTGGTCCTCGCAAATAGCTGCTACCATTTAACAAACAACAAATTCCAAACGGTCGATTTAAAACATGATCACGCAATGATCTGTCAATTAACGATTGTGTTATTCAGAAGTTCAACCTAAAATGCCACCATCAAAACTTATATTATAATGTGAAAATAGTATAAATAATAAAATAAAAATCATTAGGAAACCACTAAGTAACATGAGATTTGCGGAGCTTATTTATACAAGCTACATGGATAATTTAATGCCTTGAACATTTTATATAAAATAGCTAGGATTAACTATAATTATGAGATAGGTCTTGATTTTTTATTTGTGTAGATTGTAAATTAGCTTCATCTTCTTGGCTACGGTAAGCGTAGCCTTAAATACATTAATCATCAACCTAACTTTTTTATAAAATAATAAAGCCATTAGATTTTACATCCTGATAAAAAATATCTTCCCATATAGAACAATGTCTTCGAAAGAACAATTTCTTTGAAATTTTCTCGAGTAAAGAAATCGGTGAAGGATATTAATTGGATCTTATTCAATCACGTCGATGGTTCTGGAACGTACTAGCTACAATTAATGTCTTGCATTACGGAATTTTCTTCCCTCCCCTCTCCTCCCCTTTCATC
This sequence comes from Timema californicum, assembly GCA_902141385.1. Classification (NCBI taxonomy): domain Eukaryota; kingdom Metazoa; phylum Arthropoda; class Insecta; order Phasmatodea; family Timematidae; genus Timema; species Timema californicum. The sequence continues at coordinate 154,448 of CABFOW010000539.1, read as the reverse complement.
GACCCTTATTATTTCTCTGTGTTATCCACGTAATCTGGTATTCTCATTCCTAAAGCTCGTTCGTTAATGAAGCAAAGGGTTTTCTTGGGGTCTTCCTCCGCGGACACGCGTTTGGAATGTTAACTGGGGTAATGGTGGCTAATATGGCCTTTCCAAGTTCGGACGTTTTTCTCCAAGCTTTTCTTTCTCTCTCTCCGTTTTATATATATAGCATTCTCCATAGAAAGGGAAAAGGGAGAAAAATAAAACAATTCCACTAATGCTATAATGTTTGCCTTTCTTCTTTAATGATCACTTCTCTTAATAGAAAAGAGTGTTCGATGTTAATGGTTATTTACTTTGGAGGATTAAAGAAACTAGAGTCTAAAAAAAACAAAAATAAAAAAACCCAGTGGACATAGCATATTCCGTAGCTCTAGTCTATTTAGTAGCAATTTTTTGTGTATGTTTTGCTTGAGTTTTCTATAAAATTAGATCAAATCTTCAAACATTTGAAGTTCAGCTCTAAGATTTAATTACTGGATTAAATATATCGATAAAAATAACATTAGGATCATGTTGATATTTTTCAGTACCATATCTTTCTATATTTTCAGAATAATCAAATTCAATAAGGTTAGAATAAGAAAAATATGTTTTATAGGAAATTTATCCGCATTTTAGTGGAAGTATATTAGGGAAAATACATCAGCACTAATCCTGACCTGTACTTGAGCTCCGGATCCACTATCACTAGAAAATAAGTTGTCAACAAGACCATTGGTGCAGACCAGAATGGCCGTTAAATGGATGATCTTCCTTCCGGGATGGTTGGGATTTCTTAAGATTAATTCCACTAATGCTATAATGTTTGCCTTTCTTCTTTAATGATCACTTCTCTTAATAGAAAAGAGTGTTCGATGTTAATGGTTATTTACTTTGGAGGATTAAAGAAACTAGAGTCTAAAAAAAACAAAAATAAAAAAACCCAGTGGACATAGCATATTCCGTAGCTCTAGTCTATTTAGTAGCAATTTTTTGTGTATGTTTTGCTTGAGTTTTCTATAAAATTAGATCAAATCTTCAAACATTTGAAGTTCAGCTCTAAGATTTAATTACTGGATTAAATATATCGATAAAAATAACATTAGGATCATGTTGATATTTTTCAGTACCATATCTTTCTATATTTTCAGAATAATCAAATTCAATAAGGTTAGAATAAGAAAAATATGTTTTATAGGAAATTTATCCGCATTTTAGTGGAAGTATATTAGGGAAAATACATCAGCACTAATCCTGACCTGTACTTGAGCTCCGGATCCACTATCACTAGAAAATAAGTTGTCAACAAGACCATTGGTGCAGACCAGAATGGCCGTTAAATGGATGATCTTCCTTCCGGGATGGTTGGGATTTCTTAAGATAATTTAACCTTTTTAAAACTAAACAACGAGCAAAACTCCCCTTAGTTGACAAGAAGTGGTTAAAATAATAAAGAGATTCCAGATTTTATTACAGTGAGCTGTGTTAATAGTTTGATTGATTTGAAGTCATATAATTTAGCATAAAGTGTTTATTTGGACAGTAAAATTCTCACAGGTGACGTTAAACGTATTTATGTAATTTGAGCTTACATTCACACAACCCAGTTACTATTTTAGATTTTAAAAAAACAGTTAACACTGCAGAGTAACAAATGGCATTAAATTATACCTGGTACACATGACACAACGTAATGCACAAAAAGCTATACAGGAATTAGCAGCCACAAAATGGCTTCGTGTGAACACCAAATATTGTACAATATCATCTTTGTAAAACCCTTTCTATGATATTTCTGGTGCCCTTAGAGGAAAAGAACTCATCCTATATCGGCCATTTTTACCGTACAACTTTTGAGTTGTAAACATGGAAAACCTTGTTACCTAGACTAAAAGTTTGTTTGAATATATTACAGAGTACAAGTTGTGTCACGTGTAACTAGCTTTATAAATACAGTAAAACTAATGTTTGGTTGTTATTTTGTTTTTGTATAGTACTAAGCAGGGCCTATACAGAAGAAACAACTACCAGTGACAAGATTGGATGCAAATTTTAACACACGCAAAAATTTTAATGTTCGTTTTATACGAAAAATCTATTTAGACCCAGTGGAACATGACATCCATTTTATTTTGATATAGAGGCAGTTCCCAATCATACTAGCATTCTCAATGACTACAAGTCACAAGGTCAAACCTTGAATAGGGTTGCTGTTCATCTGCCCAAGCCAGTTTTAAACCATGGCCACAGACAAGTAAGAAACAGTTTCTTTACCTTACGGGGGTTTTGCTGCACTCCTTTTGCCAGCTTGAGTCCTTCAACACTGGGTTTCGCTAGTGTCACTGCTGGCTGATGATAGGACTAACCGCAGCGATCCTAGCGGTGAAGGACTCGAGCTGCCAAAAGGAGCGCAACCATATTAACCTGGAGGTTGAATCTCTGGATATATTATTTGTCTGTGGCTATGGCCAATAATTGTACATGACTTTTTCCATGGGGTGAAGCTCAACAGATGTTAAAGGTTAAAGGTTAAATTCGTATAAGGATCAAATCGGGGAACACCAATACCGAAAAATTCTATGAAATATAACAAGCAAGACCAACCTAACAACATCTAACATTTAATGCATCTACAAATTAAAGGTTCAGTTTTGTTAAGTTTGGTGCTGTAAATATACAGGTAATTAAGAAATACATCTAAGTTTTTAACTACTAATGATTTAATATATTATGTGTATTCTTAATAGTTATTTATTTTGTTTGTGAGATTTAAAATAATATATTATATATAACGTGATATTTGTGAGGTTTGTATTAATTTTCGATGCACTTATATAATTATTTCTGAAACATTCTAATATTTTAATGAATATTTATATGTATAATTATGTTAAGGTTATTTTACCTCAATTTAAGAAACATAAACGTTGTGAAAAAAATACTCTTCTTGTAGGCCTGAAAGTCGTGCTTGGAACTTGACACTTAAATAAATTAACAACAACTTTTCTTCTAAACTGTTAACATTTTCTATTTAAAAGGTTACTACCGTACTTAAACGTCAAGATGGCGCCGTACAGTAGCTATGGTAAACTTTTTATGACTATTAATGACATTATATTTTTCACCTTTTCGTGACAAGCTACGTCTACAAAGAGAGGTAAAGAAAGAGTGAATATTATTTTTGGTTCAAAATATACTTCTACAACATTTTGTAAATGTGTATCTAAATTACTAACGTAGGCCTATTTAAGATATTAGTAATGTATTTTAGGAACTATTAAAATATGTTTATGAACATTCCATATAATATATTATAAATAATTTAAATAAATTACAATATAATTATTTAACTTAGCCTTTTCTAGAAAATGAACAATCAAATAGGTTTAGTTTTTGTTGCTTTTATTAATGTTAGCAAACTAATTGAAATAAAGAATAATTTTTAGAGGTAAATTAGCTTTAAAAAAAAAAGAGAAAACTTAAAATATAACTTACCTCCATTATATTCACAATAGTCTTAAAATGTTAGAAAATTAAACATAAATGAGACGCATGAAAAACTTATTTTCTTTCTTAGCAAATGCAAAATAATTATAATAAAATTGGTTTCAATTAAAATATAAACACATATTTAAGAGAAATAACTCAATATTTTGACAAGCACGAACGTATATCCAATTAAAACGATCCTAAAAGGATTTTCTCCTTAGATAAGCAAGCGCTATTTTAACCCATTTTACATAAATGACTATAAGATACCTAAAGTTGCCCCATCGTAAAACACAACAGTCTCTCTGCTCCGTATAATAGAGTTAATCTTGTTAACTAATGTTTTACAGTAGACATTTAGAATTAAAATTTAGGGAACAAGGCATAAGAACAGCCTTCTTGAGATTCATCCCTTTAAAGGGAGTGGTGCTGTGTGACGCTGTATATTTTAATATGCCCTTTAAAGATCTTTTCCACTCAAATAAAAGATTTGTTCACTTACCTATTTACAAATTTACTTTTTTTTAATTTAATATATTTGCTTTTCACTTAAGGTGGAATGGAAGCGTACGTAAATTAAGGTTTTATAATAATAGAGCTTATATTCATAAATGTCAGGAACCAAGTAGTTTTACAACGTAGCTGTGTTGAGCAAATCACCAGTAGGAGAACAAAACGGAGATGAGGAAAATACAAATGCCAATAAAATTTGTGTTCTGAACATTTGATTCAAAAATATTCATTCCATGCTCCTATACCAGTTATCTTTCGTTTTATGGACAATCTTGGTTTTATTATCAACCTAAACATGTCAGTTATTTTACTTTTTAATGTACAATTTTGTTAATATTTTAATTTTGTTTAGAAGTATATAATTGTAGAGGGTCATAAACAACAGTTTAGTGTTAAGTACAGGTTATACCAAACTAGTACACTGTTAAAGTTTATGTCATTATTAAACCAAAAAGCCATATTTTATTGGCAATATATTCGTTACCGTGGAATATTATATTGCTTTCCTTTAAACATTTAGTTAAGTTCTCTATGTTTTGTAATCCCAGCAATTCTTGAATATTTATCTTTAACATAGCAGCATTTGACCAAAACCCTTTAAATGAAGAGAAAAATATAGTGTCGATTATGTATGGAAGATATTGTTATACTTTAGAGATTACAATTAATGTAGACAAGTAAACTCTATCCATTTATTAAATCAATGTTAGATTTGTTCAAGTCAATAATGTTTTTGTCTTTAAAATGGCAAAAATATGGAATTTTATCGCGTTATTTTCCATCCAATCTTAATTAATTATTAATAAGTGTCATCCTATTTTAATATTTAGCTATTCCTTATCTTTTAAAATAAAACACTTTTAAATAATATGTATTTAAATATATATATATTACTATCATTAAGTTACTTTATTTAAAAATAATAAGTTTCTGAAACTGTTGGCAATAATCCAAGCCAGATAAATAAAAAAATTAATATATTTTGGTGGTGTTATGAAATAAACAAAATAGTAATAAAACAAATTTCAACCACAAATAGAGTTCGGTTTTAATTCTATTTTAATTTAGAAAGTTCAACCATTCCCTCTACATTACGAATAGTTTTTGTATTTAAATTGCTAACATAATCCTAGTTTTAAATTCAAAACAACTTTTCTGGATGAATAAATTAAAACTTCTCTTTTATAAGTTTAAATTAAATATTGCTGGTTAAAAACAAAAAAAAAATACAACTTTGTATGCTGAAAGTTTAAATAGTTTTAATTTTTAATACATATAGAATTTTACCTCAATGAAAACAAAATAATAAATTAGTTCTGAGGATTAATTCAGTTTATTAAGCTCCATGAATCAGATGTGTTAGTCGGAAAGTTTGTGTACCGGACTGACTTTTTAAGGGACAGGTATTATATCATAATCAGTTTTAGTTTCACTAGGTTGTGACAACACTTCATTTAGCTTATCTAGAAACACACTTTTTTTTTTTCAATTGTAGCTAGAATATCTTACTATGTTATGTTTTAAATACTTTCTAAAAAAAGTAATTTATTTAACCGTATGGCAGTTCATCTGTCTGGACATTTGTTACAACTATACCAATTTTAAATAAATTTAGACCCGCTTCTGTGGCTTCATGGCCAAAGGCGCTACTATCACAATATACTAGATTTCCGAAGACGGGTAGAATGGGGTTCGATCCAAGTCGAATGTACTGAGAATTATTTTTCCAATATGGTTTTCTATTCTCCCTCCATTCAAATTCGGGTGTGGTTCTTATAGTTTCTACTTTTCTAATCCCTAACACATTAGCGTAATTATTACAGAGGAGAATAACCAGAACGAGCAGTAAGACACGGTGCTAAAGAAAACAAAAGTTATTACAAAATCGCACAATCTCTCTCATAGTGTCTGTAATGGCTTCAAAGATAATTTTCAAAATAGGTTTTTTAAGTTATATAACCTAAAGTTTCCTTATAAAAACAAACACGTTAACTTGTTATTCACAATAATCATTCTTTTAGTTTTATATTATCTTTAAATCAAATTAATCAAATATATTTAATACCATTTACATTTTCAAAACTAAATTATTTGTAAGCTATCCTAATTTTGTTATTTATAAAAATGAAACAATCTTATTTATCATGATAAGCAATATCCAATTTGAAATCAATTTTATAGGTCATTTAAAAAAAAATGAATTTTCTATATACTATCGCAAATAAACTACTCTTAAATTGATTTATTTTAGATAAATAAAGACATATTATTTATAATCTAAAATAGTCCCCCAATATTAATTTTAACCAAATTGCTAAAGCAATTTTCAAAAGTATTCAAATAAAAATAATAATTAGAAAACAATCCAAAACAGAATTTTCCCACAAAACACAAGTATACACTTTATTTTGTCACGAGTAACCTGGAGGTCTAACATTAAGGTGCTGGGGGTCCCGGGTTCAATCATCGTTCCCGGCACATATTTATCTGATTACCAAACCCTTTCTTCACCTCTGAAAAGACGTGTATTAATCACAACTTGTGAATGTGTGGAATGCCAGGCCTCCACCGTGGTTCGGATTCCACGTTAAACTGTAGGTCCTCCATTTCATCTCACAATCACCCTACCATTACACATTAGCGTAAGTGCGTATAACCCGAACGGTTGGTAAGACCTAGTGCTAATAATAATAATAATAATAATAATAATAATTTTTTTATCAATCATTTCCCAGATATACAATACATTCAAAATCGTTATAGCCGTTTTCAAAATAATTAGAGATTTCACCAATCACTCATCAGCAAACGAACCTTTATCGAAATTTAACCTGATACCAAGTAAATGTCATGTCAAACAATATCAAAATTCCCATATAGAATCAAATCTCTTGGGTCATCTTTTAAGTATTTCTAGTTTTTAAATACATCATTAGTAAACTACAAATAAATTCTTTTTTAACAGAAAAACTATTATACAGTGTTAATTGTTATCTCAAATCTTCCCAGGATACCCATTTGAAACAAAATCATTAGAGATTTTTGTAAAATATTTAGTTTTTGAAAGACAGTCAACATTAAACTATCCATATATGAGTTTTCACCTCAAAAGCAATTATACATTATTGTCAGACCCCACAATCCCCAGATATAATATTTGAATAAAATGTCTATGGCTAATAATAAAAATAAAATAAGAATCCCTCCTTTAAATTAAGGCAGTAACAACTTAAATTGGTTTTGTTACACCATGATTCTCATCATACTACCCATTCCACACAGTGCACATATTTATACTTATGATATAAGAATGATGGACATGGAATCAATAATAATAATATTTAGCACCGTGTCTTACTACCCGTCCGGGTTATACACCTTAAATATTAATTACTCTAATGGATTAGGAATTGGGAAGGTTGAATTAGAAGAAGTGAACCCGCATTTTCGTGGAGGGAGAGTGGAAAACCATTTAGGAAAAACCACTCCCAGTTCATCCGACCGAGATTCGAACCTCGATCTCCCCGTCCTCTGTAGTCGAGTTCAACACGACTAGCGCGTTAGCCAAGTACGCCACCGAGGCGGGTCATAGAACCAATAGGAAATGTACACGAACCTAAGTGAAAGGAAAGTGAGAAATAAATTCATAAATAAAAGGAATGTGAACCTTGTAGAGATTTGAGCTCGGACCTCTACACCGACAGAAAAATGCACACATACCAAAAGGTGTGTATAGCCTGTAAATTAAATGTTAAAACTTAAAAAAAAAAAAAGAAAAAAAAAAGATATTCTACAAAGGTTATTTTAGGGGCTAATTTTTCATACATTGTTTAGCAAGTCTAAAAATGCAATCAATAACAGCCATAAAGAGGAAACAACCTTTTTTTTAAAATTATAATAGATTTGTTTTGAGTAGTAAATGTATATTTTTTCAATTCTATAACTTTTTCTCTCTTGAATACTTTTTCTTTTTTTTTTTTTACAAAATCTTCTCTTTGTATCTTTTGATTGAATTCTAATGGCTCGAGGTCTTCTTCGTATATTCATTCTGTTAAAAGTGGCCCTCAAAATAAAAAAAACTTTTGTTTTCATAAGAAGGTAATCTGTGCACCTTTTTTCCATTCTCATGTAAACGGAAGCTTTCTTTACAAATCAAACAAAAGCGTTTATTTTAAAAAAATAGTATAGAAGAAGATGCCTCATGTGCTCATTTATTCTAAAAGATAAAAATTGTAAACACAAAAAATGAACTTTCCTCAGGAAAGGTGAACTGAAAAATGAAATCCAATAAGAAGAGGTAAGATGATAGGGAATCTGTTTCGACAGTAAAAAAAAAAAAAAAATCTGTCAACTTAGAAACAATAAAATGGTTCGATTTACTTTATTCTTTATTTTATTCTCGTAGTGGTCATGCGGTACTAGGTGTCAGTTTATCGATATATCAGGGTCTAGTGTTATGAAAACATAAAGAAGTGAATATCGGCCGTATGTGTGGCAACCGGTTTTCCAACTGTGTTGTTTCTCAATACTCTCTTAACGCGAATTCGGGCGTGCTCTTCTTCCTTCTTTGACCTCCCCAACCCATCTTATTTTGATTAAGTTGTTGGTTAAGTTGAGCAAACGGTTCCGGTTTAAATTTCTTGCATGGCCGAAAATTGATAATAATCGCTTATTTTTCAACAAGGTGTTTTTACTATCAAGAATTAATTTATTTTGTAAGACATGTTACTCCTCATATAATTTCAAGTCCAGGCTGTAACGCATTTATTCATGATGATGGAGTAAGGAAGATGCGTATTATAGAATTTATAAGAAATGTTTCCTAATTTGCGGTAAGGTAGAGTGACAAATCATAGCTTTTATCAACATAACAATGAAAAAAAAGCTTCACAATCTTTAAAAAATGTATCCACGTTTGAAAGACTAAAATTGATTAAAAATAACTGCTATAGCATTTTACTGTGGGAAAGGGGAAAAACAATTATGAGCGTTTATTCTACGCATATATTTATTCATCATTAACGAAGTATTGAGCTAAGTCGATGTAGGAGGTATTAATATCTATATGCCGACCAAACACCGTTTAAGGAAATGGGTTTTATTTCATCCCGACTTCGAGGTATTTCATTCCCCAACGTCGTGTACAAAATTTATTTGATCTGGAGTGTACTAATAAACATGGTCACTAATAGTAGCATATGTAATTAGGAATTGGCATAATTTGAATAGTACCCACATTGGGGAACTAGCCGGCTAAAGTGAAACATTCGTCTTGTCTGATTTGAAAGTGATTTGGTAGAAGAGTTCCGAAAGGGTTTTCTGACGGTGTTTATTTATTATATGGTTTGGGTGACCGGGGCCCGGTCTAGGGGTAGGGTGTCGGACTTCTGTGCTGTGGGTCCGGGGTTCAATCCTCGGTCCCGGCACAGATTTTTCTGATTACCAAACCCTTCATTCACCTTTGAGAAGTCATGTATTAATCACAACTTGTGAATGTCATGAACGCCAGGCCTCCACCGTAGTTCGGATTCCACGTTAAACTGTAGGTCCTTCATTTCATCTCACAATCACCCTACCATTATAAGGACGTATAATCCGAATGGGTAGTAAGGCGTGGTGCTAATGATCATATTATATGGTTTACTACACATTCTAAACGAAATTGTGATGTGGTAGTTAGTTCACCTTGCTACGAACCTAGGAGTCCTGGGTTCGATTCCCGGCTAGTACTTAAATTACTTCCCCTTTCGATAAAAATACCCAAACGGTCACTAGGGTGGAGTATATTTGGGCGTTCCCTTGGGCAGCGGTACATTAATGCTGGCTAATACTTCCATAAACTAGAATACAAATTATATAGCCCAGACATGTGAAATTGTATTATTACTACACTTTTTGAACGCAAACGAAGCCATATTTCCTCTAAATTAGACCTTAATTATACCTACATATTAGTGTAAATACGCACATATTTATTTTATTGATTTATTTGAATTGTTTAACGAAAACTTTATGTATCGACTGATTAAATGAGCAGACAAGAATTTCTATGAGCGATAGTAAAAGGGGCTATCAATTTATCTGGAAGGTATTTTCACAAACATTCCAGAGATATTTTATATGCCACAATCGAAATGGTACCACCGGCTCTACTTCCCCTCCGAAGGAAACTGATTTATGAATTTTTATTTCTAAGTAAAAATTTGTCACCCAAAGTTGGGTTTGAACCCACAAACATTGGGTCCAGAGGAAAGCACAATTGGAAAAAAAAACACAACCATATTGCTAATTACAAAGTATTTAAGAGACTAAAATATTAATAAAATATTGTAAATGCCACTTTGTTTATTAGAGTAAAAATTGGTCTTACCTCACAAAGCTAAATTCTCACCCTCAAGTTATATAAAAGTTAAGGGTAGAGATGTGAGACAAAAATGTTTTCTGCAATATAACATTAAAAAAAATCCCAAATTTATTTTAGAGTCCATTTCAATTTAACACGAATCTCTTTCCACACTTTTTTTTTACTGGCAGTTGTTATTCTTGTCAATTTGAACCAGAAACAGAGGAAGTAGATCTATGCGAGGAAAGAGGTTGAGGGTAAAGTTAAGCCAATAAAACAATGTTTTTGCTTGTAAAGACATGCCGAAGAAATATATCGGAAGAACGTGCTGGTTCTTCAACAATTTCTTGCTGATGCGCACCAATGATGTCAGCTGGCTTTTTTTAATCCTCTCCGCTTTTCCCTTTACTCCCATTTGAGTTTTCGTTTTGCGATCTCTCCCCTCCTGCCTCTATTTTCTTGATTCCAAACGGCAATCAACTGTTACGAGATCCTTCTTCCCTTTTATCGAAGCGTATGTGGAGTAGGGAGGAATTTTGGATGAACGATTGATGGATTGTAAACAAACAAGTGGCGTTTGTACCCCCTAGGGGTGCATTTGATCCTCTCTGACATCCTTCTGGTAGCCCTCTGAAGGATCGTATAATACTGACCGGTGCTTCATTTCTACACCCTACACTGCCCGTTCAAACCCACGAGGGGAAGAACCGACGATATATATTATCATTAATTAACATTCCAGTATAGTTGGTACTGGCTCTTAAACTAATTAAACTGTCTAACTAAAGAGTGGTCTATATTTTACCTGATTAATTATCAAATTTAATTTGATTCTTTTAAATCTGAAAGAGATTTCTAAAGCTTTCTCTAAACGGGATAAAAATTGGCTACATATTTCGTATTCTTATAGATATTTGTTACTTATATATTTAGAATAAAACTAGCTGCCTTATTTTTAAATCGATTAGAAAGTGACAATTTATTTTTATTAATATTAAAAACTAATATTTGTATCCCAAATGAATTGTAACTAAAATAATATTACAACTTCTAAATCTTATATTATAGTTGGTTAGAAATGTGTTGTCTTATTTGGTTGGTTTTTTAAATCCTAATTAAATTGAGGGGTATGGTATAACATAGGTTCCACCATACTATACTAAGCGCCCTTTTTTTGGTTCAAAAGTTCCAATATTCATTAATCTATACCACTAACAGAAAAAAATCAATTCATATAGATAGCATATTCATTTATACATCACGGTCAAAGCTTTTGATATAGTTTTAGAGTGAAAATAAAAGACTGTAGTAATTTGCTTTGAGATAAAAGAATGGTTTTCCCATTCTCATTTAAACTTCATCAATGGTAACAAAAACCGAGGGGGTGGGGGGAATACTTTTCATACGAGCAGTACACGTTCATTTATCCAATCAATCTCACAAGATTGAAACAATATGGCCTCGTGTTTGAACTTCAAAGGAGATTCATGAAACTTTTTCTATATACATTTATCAAAATTTATGTTGGATTTTGATAATCCTATCGACGTTTTCAGAACTATGAAATGAAATTAAATTGGATATGAACGATAGTATTAGCAAGCTAGTCATAAAATTAATATACATTTTTATTTACTATCATAATGACAAACTTGGAGATGTGAATTAATATTAGAAGTATTTTAGTAAAAAATATGTATATATAAATAATTGGACCGAATAATTAACAGGAAAGATAGCATTAAAATAATCAAATATATTATATAAAATTTAATTTTTATATATTAATTTTCACGCAAAAAATTTATTATAACCTTGAAATACTCTAGTAAATTAAAAACTAGTCATATTTCATTAGTTTTCATACTTAGTGAAACTAAATTTTACTTCAACCTAAATTCAAACCACCAACAAGTTGGTGTTGGAAAAACGTAAAAGATTAAACATACTTAATTATCCTGAAGAAAACAACGCTAATAAAAAAGAAATGCGTATTCGTAACACAGAGGGAATATTAATTTTAATATTTCATGTTTTATAAATATTTTTTGATATTAAGAGGATTTTGTATGTGTGATGAAGTAAATTTAGTTTGTGACCAGAATTTAGTAAATATAATTAACTACGTAGTTAAAAAATACCTTCATTTAAGTTTTCAAGAAATAAAACATGATTCTAAAACAATAATAATACATCAACCTAGTATTTATAAATTTTAATAAACAAAAACAGCAGTTCGTTTGTTAAAATTTATTTTATTCACCTGTGGGTAAGGAGGGGAGCTCATTAGCTTACCTTATTTTAAATTTAGGTGTACATTTTGGAGAATAAACGTAACGAGAACATAATAAATGGGTAGCCTAAATTTGTCGTGGACAAACGTTATTAAAACATGTTTCTACACAATTTAAGATTAATTAATAAGAAACCCGTGTCTATGGAGGAAAAAGTGTCTTCAAATTAACAACAATTATTTATAAAAATAATTTCATGTCGTAAGCCCGCAAGTGAGTTATACATACGGAGCGGCCGCCGCTTGTTGGCAAAGATAGAGATGACATTGGCGTATGTATAGTTCCACTCGCTTTGTTCGTTGGGGGGTTCCGCCCACAAGCCTACGGTGCGTTTTCTTTGCAAGTGGATGTAAACTAATGTAATACCAGAGCCGTTTTTTTATAGGTCTTACCGTTTATCCACAAGAGACCTCCAAAGAAAGGTCTGCACCGACTTTAAAGTTGCTCCACCATTTTAAATTTTTTCGGGGGTTAAAAAATTAACTCAATATGTAATTTTCCCGTCGGTTACGGGATATAAGCTATAATTTTGCCAAATTTCAAGTTTCTAGCTCACCTGAAAGTGGGTAGACATTAATGTCAGTGAATGAGTCTGCAATGTGGCTTTATAGTTTTATAAAATGTGGTCAGCACAGTGAAGCCTCCAGCCGTTAGTCTCAGTTGTATATACTGGAGCTGCTACTTAAAAAAAAATTAAAATGGCCCCTCATTTGTTGTCATGAATCGGAGTAGTCCCATTCCAAACCCACTGCTTCACAGAGAGATCTGGAAGCATTGGGAATCGAACCCAATACATCTTGGTCTATAGTCATCAACTCTGACCATTAAACCTTAAAGGAGGCTGATAAACATTTTAGATAATCTAACTACCAAATTTAGTAGTTAAAATAATAATCCCTCACGCTAAGCTCCAACCAATTAATATTTTTCTAAAAATAGTTGAAAAATGACACCTGGACATGTGAATATAAGTATAATCCCTGCACACGGCTATATCCGTGCCCAAGTTAATTTTACACCTATTGCAATTTATTTTATTTTATTAAGGATTTTTACAAAAAAAAATAGATATAATTGGATTATTTATTGGTGAGTAGGCAATTATTACGATGGCAAGAGAAGAAAATAAACAACATTAAACATCTCCCACCCCCCTTTTATCCCCTCTTTCACCTTTCCCTTTTCCAATTACTACACACACCCTACCTGGGTTTAATACAAATCTCTACAAGCTCTTCTAACTTAGCTGCAGCGGTGATTGTAAATACATCAAGCTATTAAATGTAAGGACGATGCTGTTGAAATAAGCTAAAGCTTTAGCCCTTTCAAACCCTTTCCGGAAAAGCCTATTCATGGAGGTGCGTCTCTCCTCAGAACATTAGAAATACCACGCAAGAGAAAATGTAAGAGATAGAATCGTAATACAGTGTGTCCATAAATTTGGGATACGTCGGAAAGTTAACTTTAAATCAAAATAGTTCCCTCCTTTTCAATTTAGAATTTTCAAATTATGTATAGTGTCTAAATAGTAAAATTATACGCTCCCAACCCACTTCAATGGCCAAATGGTTTAAGGCGTCACTCTCGTGTGAGACCGGCCTGCTAAAGATGGGGAAAACCGAGTTCGAATCCTGGTTATGTTTAGTGGGGGTGTTTTTACTTAAATAGTATGCCACTCATATATAGGCTTAAACCTGAAGTCATATTTTCTACATGGAAGAACTTAGAAGATCATTTTAGGCGATTCAGTGCAAGTTAAAAGAAAACATTTTATTTTATCCCAGTCCCAAAGCTTAAGTTCGGTAAAAGGAACCATTTGTCAGCATGTTTATACTTGTCCAAATCAAATAATTTACAACTGAATATTAAAATCCTTAAGGAATTATGTAAAGAAAAAAATGAAATTTGAAAAAATAAAAGTCCCGGTCACCTGACCGTCATAACACCTCAGGTTTTTAAAAATATGAAAAAAAATCGAATAAATGGGGGAAAAGTTTTGGTAGAGATCTGAAATTGTACCTGTTTTAGACAGGCGCCTAGTCCCTAGTATAATATATAAGTTTAATGTTTTTTAAAAATCTTAAATGCCATTATCAAATTTTAAGAACTTAATCTCTTCTAAGAAGAGATAATTAAGTTAATTTCTTTATGCATCTATACTTCATGGACACCCAGTGTGTGTCTTATGTGAGAGGATGGGTGATGTGAGAAAGGGGGAGGGGAGGGTATTATTAGGCTGGATACCTGTAATAAACGTCTTTCTCAAGACTTTGTTCTGTTCTTCTGCTTTCTCGTCTATTTCCTTCTCTCCTGCTTCTTCTCTCTTTCTCCGTTGGCTCGTTTCTCCAAAGTAATGCCACGTGTAACGGGACCTAAAGTGTGCTCACATTGATTTGATGGAACGTTTGTTCTCTTTCAGAGTTAAGGTTGTTTCAAAATAGAGCAGAAAGTTATACGTTAAACAAGTAAATGATTAACTTTTTATCATACATTGTTTGGTGTGTATTTTTTCTCCAAGAACGTTTGAAGTAAGTTCTCTAAACACAAATAGTATATTAGTAGTAGTGACACTAAAAATAAGCTAACATACTATATGTTTTTTTTACAATAAAATAACATATATTCAATAATAGTATAAAATAAGAACCAATTTCGCAACCTAGATTTATTAAAGTTTTTTTTATACTTTCTTTTATAGATAAAACATTGTAATCGTGCACATTTACGACCACAAGCTTATAATGGATTTAAACGTTTGATATACCCCCACACTCAAGAACTGGTATCTTAAAATTATATTTGTCTTTATGTCTCTATGTCCGACAGTATCCAAAACTACACCATCTAGGGATTTATGATTTTTGTTTCAGACTCAATTGTCAGAATTAATATTGTCATATTGTAATGAAAAATTAAAAGAGAAGAAGAATGTGTATTATGTAAATTTTATATAGTTTTCCGGTTTAATATCAGTGTCTTCTGAATCTTGTTTATGTAACAATAATAAACATCAATATGTATAAAGATTGTGTTTTTGTTGGGTGCCACCCCTATAATCTAGGAGAAAAACATAATCAAAAGAAAAACATTTACATTGACTAATTCAGACAGTGGCACGACGACTCTCAATACTCGAGACCACTGGGGAATACTTAAAAATAAAACCTGAGCAATTTAGATAAAAATGGATTGTTGAAATAAAATGTAATTTAGACTACAATAAAAATAAATGTATAAAATAACAACTGTTGGAATTTTTGTGGATTTATTATTGTTTCCCTGTTTACCACAACCCAACCCTACCTGTGGAATTCCGGATGATTCTAATTCTAATTTAACAAAGTATAAAATAATATTGTTGAAACCAAAAAGAAGAGAAAAATAATATATAATCAATAAAATTAATAATTAGACATAAAATAAAATGTTACTTAATTCCCTGCATTAGTCTGTCTTTCTGAAAGATCTTACATTCATTCTGATTTTGATAGGAGAGAAAATAATAATAATAATAATTTAAAGTTGAATAGTTGGTTTGATCCCACCCATGAATTATTCCATATTGGAACACCAACTTCAGACATTTGTTTCACTTTAATAATGCAAATTCTTCCACAATTTAAACGAAAATAAACAATCTAGTTCTTGCACACACATTTAGCTTTCCATTTTTGCTACTTGTACTGTAATTTACAACCGTTAATACACTTTAAAATAAATTGAATTAGGAGCTCCACAGATTTGGCTCCATGATAAATCAACACCGAAAAAGAAGACCCCATCTCCTTCATAAAGTCTTCCAAAATCAAATTTAAAAATGTTCTATTCTTTACTTCCAAGTCCAAAGAGAAAACTAATATATAAAAACAAAAGATAAAATGATGGCTATGGACTAGGTATAAAATCAAATACAATGCAAGTTTAATATAAATATTGAAATATATCCCAATGAATGTGAACAATATTTTCATAAAAGAATTAAATGTTTATTTTTATCTGTCAAAATTGAAAAGCGCGCTGGTTTTTTGTTATTTACATCGAGCCTTGTTTCTTCTTTTTTCTTCTTTTACAATCACGAGATCCGCTACTCACTTGTTTGATAGAACTTCGCATGCGTTAAAACAAACATGGTCGAAGTTGATTATAAATACAACGAGAGTTAAACACACTTCTTAGAAGGATAATTAATATGTTTAATAAAAGGTAAGTATTCTTCCTTAAATCAAAATTCCTTATTTAAGTTATTGAAAACCATGTTATACGTTGTTCCTTCCGTCATTTTATTTTATTTAATGGATGTAAATAGTGTTATTAGTCAGGCCGGCGTCACAACGGCCGGACTTTGAAGTCCTTAATTTCAAACAAAAATAAATGGGAAATTATTCACAAAAATTATAAAAATATAGGGAAATACAAGGTAGGGTGGCAAATTACATCACAATATCCGAAGTACAAATTAACACTTGTATTCTAGCCTTAAAATAAAGTATAAAACTGATCTGAATTTATAAAAATTAAAATATTTAGTCTAGATAGATATCATGAATTTGTTATAAATGAATATCTAGGGACTTTTTTAATTGTTATATCAAAATGTATATTCTTTTTCCTGAAAAAAAAGGGGCTCGTTTGCTGATGATTGATTTTGTAAAGTTGAATATTTTAATAACTGTTTCAATTTTGTTAAAAATATATATCTTAAGTAAGGTAGGGATGCGGTTTTTTAGCATAACAATATTTGGCTAAATTAAATAAACTATTGCTTCAGTAGAATCATAGAGCTTAATTTTCTTCAGATCAACAGTTCTTGAATATCTGTGATTAGCATAGTGGCATTAGATGAGAAACTTTTTAAATAAAAATGAAAAAAGTTGTCATTAAATTCCAGGACACCCTTGAGAGATATATTCAAGTATGTTTCTACAGGATTGTTTGATTTCCTTTGACCAAAAAAGTTTTGCTGTAAAAACTGAAAAAAACATTCCTCTTAGCTCACGTTCTATACAACCTCACCTTAAAAGTGGTTCATATAAATATGAAGATATTATGCTAGTCTTAAAAAAAGTTTTTTTAAAGGGTAATTTACTAATAAACAATTTTTTAAAGATTTGATTCAGAATATATATTGCATCGTACTATATATATGTATTTAATATCCCCAAAGAATGTGATATGCAATCCGATCCTAGAACCCTGAGTAGTACGACCAAATCGTAGAATAAAAATGTTAAAATAATTATGTGCCTAATCTAGGGTTTGCCTCATCTGCACAGTTGAGCACGCCAAATAAATGTACCATCAATTACTGTTAACTGGGTGTGGAAAGGTCAAGGTTCAAAAACCTGATCTAAGTGTACCAAGTTTAAATTTTCTTAGTGGTCTCCCCATCTTCTTCCACACAAATGAGATAAACTTCCTATAAGCTATACCTTCGTTATCACAACTTAATTAGAGTGATTAAACATGTAGTGCTAATATAATATAAATACAACCAAGTTTTGTTCATTCGTGTTTTTAACAGCATTGCATAATTTTGAAAGTATGAATAATATCTTTGAAAAAGGTATTGCCTTTAAGTATGCAGTCGATAAGAGTTATGGTGACTCAAATATCTAAATAGATCTTCTGTGACAAAACCAAACCTAAGAGTCTGTAAAATCTATTTTAAAATTTTACTCAAACACGGAAGACATATATATATATATATATATAGCTTACATTCCAAGGCTCTGGTTTTTTATTCGTCTCTGGGGGTCACTTCATATCCGCTTGCACGAAAAACAAAATCAAAACAAACTCACTTTAAAGCACGCACAAAAAAAAGTTTTGCCTTAAAAAAAACTGGTCAGGATATCATTAGTGTTGGAAGTAGAAGTAAATTGTTCTTCTCAACGAAAGAGAACAAACAGAATGTAGTATAGCTCATTCAAATGATGGAATTTTTTTTAAAAAAAGGGCAAGCTCTTCATGTAAAAAATGAGGCTAAAATAAAGAGTGGTAAAAGCTCTCGTATAATTTACAAATACACACGGGAAGAATTCCACTAGAAATTAATTTAAAGCAACGAACAGTTAAAAAAAAGACCTATGAAGCAGTGAACTAAATAAAATATGATTAAGTTACAATTTATTTAATATCTGTATAGGAACAGCAAAGATTCCAGATAGTCAGGCTCGCTTTGGTTTCATTACATTTTTTAACAGTAATCCAACTAATTAAGGTGGTTGGGAAATGGAACAAAGGTTAAAGAAAGTATTTTTGCAAATTTTTACGAGATTTCTTTTTAGAGAATAATTTTTTTTTATCTTAACAAATACAAAATCCCTTCAGCAAATTTATTTAGCTAGCAATTTTATTTATTTTCATATCAAACGTATGTTAAAACTAATGTGTCATGTTCATCACGATATTTGACCTGTTTCGTTTTTTTTAATTAAAATAAAAAGTCTTGGTCAAATCACATAATACCCTTTACAAATATTCAAGCACGGTATGTGAAGAAGATTAAACCAAATGTTGTCTCTTAAATCAATAATAATTTATCTTTTATGGCCAAAAAACGTTGTTTGTCATAACAACTTTCAAAATATTTACCCTTAATTATATTTACTTTCATAACAATTTTAATCATTAAATTATCAAACTGAACATCGTAAAAAAAATTGTGATGATAAATAATTGTCTTAAACTACTTGTTTATGTATTATATTGATAATTAATGTGGGGAGGTAGGGGACTGTAGAAATGGTCGGTGTTTTTGCAGTTTTTATATCAACACTTTTTTTGGCCAAAATAAATAAAATATTACTACAGTAGCAATCTTTAGTTTAATTTTCTTCGTCTGGTGATATCAACAGTTGTTGAATAAGGAGCAAAGCGCCATTAGATGAGAAACCTTTTAAACGAACAGAAAATCTGTCAGGACATCCTTGATAAATATTCAACAACTAGTTTATTTTTCTTCACATGGGGATATCAGAAAAAGTTGCTTCTGGAGCAATATTTTATTTTGGATAAATAATTTTTTTCTATAAAAAAACTGTGAAATAAGTGTTTCGCGCCCCCCCCCCCTTCCACCTCACTTTAAAATGAATTTAGAATAGTAATTGATTACACTTATAATTATAAATAATCTTATTTTTTAGTATTTATTTTAGAATATATGCCATTATGCAAAATCTACATCTGCAACAAAGTAAATAAATGGTACGGACCTCCGCAATGACTTTCTCGCTCTATTGTTTGAAAATGGAGATATTTACTCAAAACTCGTAACATATATGAAACAAAATAATATACGCAAGCAAACCCAAGCATAAATTACACTATACTTATGTAACCCTTTTTTTTAGTCCCGGTTTAATTTTAATAATTTTGTTTTTAAAGAATTAATGTCCTCATTTGTATGTTTGGACCGATAAGAAAGAGCAATGTTGGGTCCACAAGGGTCAGGGTCAACACTTCGTATTAAAATTTCAACTTCCTGTTAAAATTTTCATCATTTTATTAGGTGTTGAA
Organism: Timema californicum; assembly: GCA_902141385.1. Classification (NCBI taxonomy): domain Eukaryota; kingdom Metazoa; phylum Arthropoda; class Insecta; order Phasmatodea; family Timematidae; genus Timema; species Timema californicum. The sequence continues at coordinate 134,267 of CABFOW010000539.1, read as the reverse complement.
ATCTTTCATTTAGTGATTAGCCCCATTTTATACTAGTTGCTTTTAAATTCCTCATTTATAAATTTTGACCAATATAAAATATAAATATTGACCATTAAGTCTAAAATTAATATAGATCATTGTTGTACAAACATTTCTTCTAAGAGGTTAAAGAAAAAAGAACAGCTTTTTTTTAGAGATTTCCTTATATTTAATTACTCTATGGCATTGGAGAATTATTGCGCAGCTTAAGTAGTGTCTCTTTACAACTAAAGCTCACAAAACTGTTATTAATATATTTGCCAATATCTCAGAAAATGTTGGATTTATAAAAATATATTTCATATAAAAGTTTTTTATTTTTAATAGTATTACAATTTTGCAATGATTAGTTATTTAGTATCTCAAATAGTTGTGGAGATACGGAAGTTTCTGCTTCTGTAAAGTACCATAAAATTAATTTTCATGGTAAAATGAAAATAGCCAGTTTATTTATAATGTTAATCAACACCTAGATACGAATTTTAATGAAAATCGTTAGTCGATTTTGAGAAAATCAATATTTTCTATTTTCGCTCTTTCTTAAACTACTCTTAATTTTAATTTTAAACAGACACACAGACAAACGTAATTGCAATGACCGCTTTTTTGGGTTTAGGGGTCTTGAGACGTCGACATCCATCAACATTTCAGGTTATACTTTCTTTTGGGGTCGCAATACTTTTACCTTTTATGTTCAAAAATTTAAATATTATATATTTACGTATAGCTTGAGAGTTATTGGTTTTATAAAAATATGCTTCTTATAAAATATTTGTATTATAAAGAGACCTAAATATTTGTAACGATAAGTAATATTATCTAAAATAGTCTAAGACATATTATAAAAAAAAGATAATTTACCCATTAGACCAGAGACCTTAAAGTCATTTTACCGAAATATTGAAAGAAGCCATTTGTTTGGAATATTTATAAATGTTTATAAATGAAATTTAATCAAAATCGTTATAACCGGTTTTGAGAAAATCGACTTTTTCTCTTTTTGCCCCTCGGTAAACTACCCTTAATTTTAGGGTTATATATCCAATTCCAAAAACACCTCAGGGCAACCCTATTAAAATCCTAGGTACCAGGTTTTAGCCCGATCGGTAAAATAGTTTAGGCTCTAGTTTGAGGTAGATAGACAAACGGAAAGTCAAAAACCACATTTTTGGATTCGGGGGTAGTGAAAGGTCAGGATTCATCAAAATATTTTCACTTTTTTTTTACTATCACAATACTTTCTCCACCTGTAAGATAGTGAGAAATCAAAAGGAGATGGTAAAACCGAAGGGTTAAATCATAAAAATAAAACCACCCATAATGGTTCCAATCACAATTTGGACCTACACCATCTGTCTGTTACTGACAATGCAGTCATCTATTGATCCAAACATATTTTTTTACAATCGAAATACATTTCCTTTGAACTAAAAGATATATATCAACAGGTGTAAACTAGGTGCGATTGTATATAATGCAACAGTCGAGTGCTGAGTACGCATGCGCATAGCTTCGGAATCCATCGGAATTAGTCAAAATATTACTTGCTGGCAAAATGATTAATTTTTTTCCATCCGACATCGACGTTTTAGATCCAATCAGAGCCAGTGCATGGCAATCTTTCTACTGTTTATGGGTGGTAAAACTACCAATAAAAACAGTAGCCCCTCTAATAATAATAATAATAATAATAATAATAATAATAATAATAATAATAATAATAATCATTATTATTATTATTATTATTATTATTTAGCACCCCGTCTTACTAAACGTATGGGCTATATGCTTAAGTACTAATTACGCTAATGGATTAGAAATTGGGAGGGATTGAATTTAGAGAAAGTGAACGCGTATTTACGTGAACGGAATGTGGAAACCCCTTTATGGAAAACCACCTCAACTTCCCCCTACCGAGATTGAAACCTTGATCTACCCATCCTCGACCGTCTAGCTCAACAAGAAACCAACGCGTTATCACAATACGCCACCGAGGCGGGTAGCCCCTCTAACGTTAAGAGCCTAATTAATATAATTATTTTTTCCGAATGTGCCAACATTATGGTGAATGTATCATTACAAAATATAACATATTTTAATTTATAATATTTAAATAATCCTCGTATTTTCTATGATAACGTGTACATAATTTTATTGAATTAAGGCTTTTATGTGTACTATTTCTTTCTGAGGGTAAGATTTATATTCGAGATACGGGATTGTTAGCTAAAATAAAAATAAACGTTGGAGATTAGGACTTGTAAAATATTGGATTCAATCTATATAATGTTTTTTACAAAATGCTTAATTTTTTGTATCAATAGCTGTTCAATCATCATTTTGATAAAACATATCCTACTTCGATGATCGAGTCTTCAAAGATCTCAATCTAAAAAAGAAACTTGACAAATGATGACAAAGAGATAAAGCTTAGTATCTCAGTCAGGTGTGGTGAAGTTTTTTCTTTAAATTGTTTCTCAGTGTCATCCTAAGTAAATGCAGGTACATTTCCTATATATTCTAACTTCCTATTCATTATACATTAGGGTAAACGTTCAGATAGTCTGTGTGGGTAGTAAGAAACGGTTAAAACAAAACAAACGGAAAAAAAATCCGCAAATGGCAATCTAATTTATCTTGTTTCCTTTGAAATCTTCACAAGAGACGTTAAACGATTTATGGAAATTCTTAGCGTAACTTGACACGAAAATGGAATTACCACGATGGTCTGGCCTTGTCACTGACCAATAATTAATTCTCTCCCATGATTGGCTCGCAGTGGGCGAGGTACGTCGTGGTGTCCCTAGAGTTGGCATCTCATTGATTTACGTACAGTCGGAGTGACGTTAATTGCTAGAACAGCGAAAACCCCTTTTTCCTCTCTTAAGGGTGGCGTCCTCTTAAACTGTTTCAAAGGGTGAAGCTAAATTTCAACTATGATAAAAAAAATATTCTTGATTATATTTTTTAATTTTTTAAATGAATATTATTTGTACCCACTAAGCTATGGTTTTCCAGTGACAGGGAGGTCGGTATTTGAGACATGGGTGGGTATACTAAGGGTATTTTATCCTCCTAAAGGGTATCCTATTTTCTTTCGATAAAATATTTGTAAGTTTCCTCTCAATTAAACTTACCTCGTTTCCACCATACAAGCGTTGTTTATATTCTTGTGTCTAGTCCGAACGGGTAGTAATATTCGTTAAAAAAACCTACATTACATAACACATTAGCGGGCGCGCAAAGGCATTAAATAGCCGCCTCGGTAAGCGAGAAGTTGCCACGCAGACGTTCAGCCATAACTAAATATTTAATCCCCCAATTCATTATTTCGAAATATAGCTTACGCTAAAACAAAGTCGAATGATTCTATCAGGGCTTTTATTCCTCAACAACCATGTAGTTTGAATTTTATTAATAGAAAAA
>CABFOW010000539.1:111788-130594 GCA_902141385.1 Timema californicum | reverse complement strand
TCTCTCTCTCTCTCAATCTTTTTTTAATCGAGTGACCAAACTAGTGGCCTCGGCCGACTGTTTGGCCGCCTCTGCCTTAAAGCAATCGCCCACTGAAGTGGGTATCTATTAAAGTTACTACATCTACTCTCACGTCTTCATACGTCAAGTCGTTTGATCCGCAGGTGTCACTTTAGAGAGCTAGTGTCAATACTTATATTATTATTATTACTAGCACCTCATCTTACTACCCGTTCGGGTTGTACGCACTTACGCTAATGTGTAATGGTAGGGTGATTGTGAGATGAAATGGAGGACCTACAGTTTAACGTGGAATCTGAACCACGGTGGAGGCCTGGCATTCCCCTCATTCACAAGATGTCTTGTCAGAGGTGAAGGAAGGGTTTGGTAATCAGATAAATCTGTGTCGGGACCGAGGATTGAACCCCGGCTGCTAGCATATAAGTCTGATACCTTACCCCTAGACCACCAGGTCTCACTGTAAGATATTTGAGAACTATGAGTGGTCCTTGCTATTCACCTTGAGGTTAGAAGTTAAGTAACTTTTCTTTCCCCTCTTTCTTATTCATATGACAAAGTATGGTTGTAGTCGAGAGGGGAAAGAGAGAATAAGCTTAGATAGAACAGAGAATTAGTCTCAGAAAATGGAACAGATCACTTATCTTTAAGGTGCGGCAAAAGAGAGCGCGAGTAATTTTACAGTTTTTATATCATTACTATTTTGTCCAATTTAAGTCAAATATTTCTCCAGAAGTAACATAGAGTTTAGTTTTCTGCACATGGTGATAACAACAGATCTTGAATATCTGTCAAGAGTGTCCTGGAGTTTTGTGAAAAAAATTTAAATAAAGAGAAAAAGTTTTGATAAAATTTCAGAACACCCTTGACAGATATTCAAGATCGGTTGATATTAGCAGGTGAAGAAAACTAAACTCTATGTTGCTACTGGAGAAATATTTGATTTATTTTAGCCAAAAAATGTAAATTCTATAAAAACTCTGTAAAAATCCCTGCGCTCCCTTCTGCCGCACCTTAATCCACGTGACATGACAGTGATTGATACTTTCTCGCTGACCGAGGCGGACACCTTAGCCTCAACTTGTCTAGTTTTATGATGGTGATGGAGTTGCTATTCGTAACCTTGCAAAGTGCACTAAGCTTATATATGTATATAACAACAATGTTGGTATTATTATAAAAGTTATTATATATGTTACCATGTATAGTTCTATTTCTTATATCATGTATTAGATATGTCATAGTTTGCAGCCTTAGTCAAGCTAGAGCATGGAAGTATGAGGTAAGCTTAAAGAACTCACAATTTCACCTCGCCTGACTCAGCAGTCAAGTTTTCACAGTAGGTCATGTTTATAAACATCAGTTGTTTGGAGCGTTGTAAAGACTAGTATCATAGGGGGAACATCCTTCCTTCATGTATATAGCAGTGAGTTTTAGACCTTTACCCACCTCGGTGGCGTAGTTGGCTAACGCGCTAGTCGTGTTGAGCTCGACTGCTGAGGATGGGGAGATCAAGGTTCGAATCTCGGTCGGGTGGACTCGGGGAGGGGGGGGGTCCCTAAATCGTTTTACACTCTCCCTCCACGCAAATGCGGGTTCATTTCCTTTAATTCAACCTTCCCAATTCCTAATCCATTAGCGTAATTAGTACTTAAAGCGTATAACCCGAACGGGTAGTAAGACGCGGTGTTAAATATTATTATTATTATTATTGGATCTTTAAAAAGGAGAGGAGGTGGCAGATAGACGTACGCCTATTGTTAGTGGGGCTAGTCCAAAGTGTTCTATATAATCAGCTACCAAGTGTAATCAACTTGTGGAGAGAATAAACTACAGCTTTAATAACTGTTCTGTACGACGAAGGACTCCAAAACCAATCCTAGAAGTCAATAAATAGATAGCAACAATGCAGTGCCGGACGGTGGGGTGTTAGACACAAGCTGAAGATAGGGGAGGGCACGGACTGATGAGTAGATATATTGACAGAACGAATACCTTTTTATAATCTATTTCAATTAGTTTTAAAACCTATTACACTTTATACGCTAATAGCTTAATTGATCAATTTCAATAAACCATATTAAATCGGTCTCCACACTTATTTGAAGCTAGGGTGACCTGGCGTTCTAGTGGTAAGGCGTAAGACTTCAGTGCTGAGGGTCCGGGGTCCAATCCCTGGTTCCGGCACAGATTTATATGATTACCAAACCCTGCCTTCCCCTCCGACAAGACGTGTATTAATCACAACTTGTGAATGTGGGGAATGCCAGGCCTTCACCGTGGCTCGGATTACACGTTAAACTGTAGGTCCTCCATTTCATCTAACAATCACTCTACCATTAAACATTAGCTTAAGTGTGTATAACCCGAACGGGTAGTAAGACGTGGTGCTAATAAACAATAATAATAATAATATTTGCTCACTACCTGCCCATCCCACCAAGCCAATCCTAACAAGGCCCACGAGAGAGAGGGCAGCAACAGATATAATTTAGAGCATTATGTGAATATGACATATATTCAATGGATTGAATTTTACTTTAATGGGGGGGGTTTTGTTGCTCAAAATTTATTTTAAGGACTTCCGTCCTTTCAATGGTCTGCAGAAGTTTCCGCATTTTAAATTTATAGCGTTGGTTTGAACTATAGCCAGCCGTATTAGGTTTTGAGTTTATTAATACGATTTATGACTAGTTTAGTTGAGTCTAGGTAACTGGAAGGACAATATTGTGTTAAACTTGTTTAAGTTTTTTAAAATTAAATAGCCTAGTGTATAGACTACGCCGCTAAACAGTAAAGTATTGTGTAGAGAGAACTCAATTCTCTACAGGCGCTATTATTAGTAGTCTTTCATTGCTTATAAAAACTGTAGAACACACAGTTTTGAATTTATGAAGAGAAGTCACTGAAAAAATAATAAAGTATTAAAAATTAGTATTTTTGATTAAACAATATTTGGTAGTTGATATGTATTATTGAAGAAACAAGGCGATTTAATTTAACCATTCGAACAATAATACAAGCTGACAAAAAATATTTAGTTGCATACCAATGATTATACTATATAAATATTTATTTGTGCTTTATTAGATTAAAAATAAAAAATAAATTCTTTCCCATTTACTATTTATCCAAGAAAAGTAGGTTTTAATGACTCCCAAATATATATAAAATTAAAATATGTAATACATAACAGAATAGACAAATAATATTTACAAAAATGTTTTTTCTTACTAAAAATGTAATACCGGTACTTGATTTCTAAAAATAAAAAAAACATTAATTCAGAATAAGATGTACTTTAATTAAATTATTTTATTTAAAGAAGTTCATGTTGTATTGTGTGGTAAATATGTATACACATATATCTTATATATTATTTTTTCAAATATTATTTGCTCAAATTTTGTTTCTAAATGCCAATCTTGTATTAATTTTATTTTTTCCCAAATCTGAGCCATCCACACTGAATTACACTAATAGTGGAAGAGTATGATAAAATTTAAAGGGAATATACCAGCACTTGCCTAGAAGGAACTCTAAAATACTATTGGGCAAGAAAAACCTCAGAACACACCCAAAGATTTTAACCCTGACATCCCCGTCAACAGAATATGAGACCAAACAACCTTGATATTTATTGCACATTGCAAGCCATGCGAGTATGTTTTTCTTTTTTTAATTTCCCCTTTACATCCTTAATTTACATGTTTTATTTCGTCCCACCTCTTGAATAATATATATTTTGTTATGGGTAACTGATATTCCTGAGTTTGTTGGAACGCGCTTTAGTGCTCCTCTAATCAATTCAAATCCTCCTATACGCTGCTTGAACACAAACACACTGGTCTCGTTATACAAACATAGATAATCTGTGCATTATATTTGTACAGAGCAAGTTTCATATACACACAAGAGTATGATTTATAATCGCACTGATAAGAAAAGTTGATATTAGCACTGTTTACAGAACTAACAACATCAAAGCAGCTATCTTTTATTTTTTAATTAATCAGCAAAAGGTAGTATTGGACACCTCCATGCCGTTATTGATTGTATGGATATAGTAGTTAATTATCTTAATACAGTTCATGTAATTTTTTTTTCTCACACTGTGTAATATATCTACAAAATTATGTTCACTCTAGATTGTTTTTGTTGTTATTAATATGTTCTTATTCCAAGTAAACAAAATATTTTTTATATATTCAAACTATGAATATTGGATTATTCACTATATATAAACTGATGGAAATTTTACTCTTCTCAAGAGCAATATTTCTTAGTTAAAAAATTAATCAAAGCATAATAAGTTGTCCTTAAACATGGTCGGTGGATAAATTACAATATAATCAATAGTTTAATTAATGGGTTAATAGTTGTAATTATAAAAAGGTTAATACATAAATTAAAACACTATACATTAAAAGGCAAAATTATTTCTTAAAACTATGAATAAACAATAAAACCAGTATAAGTTACTGTCGTTAGAATATATTTTATTATGATTTTTTTTAAATAAGCCTCTTAGTATTATCTATTTGTTACAAATGTTAAAAAAAAACTATAAGTAATAAGGAAAAGGTAAACCATTTGGATAAGAAACAATTTAATAAGTATTTTATCATACAATATACATTTTAACTTCCACCTCCCCTCCACCCGCTCTTCCCTCATATGCCTGCAATTTAGAGTGTTCTTATTTTAATCAGATTTCATGTCACCCTTATGAAATAAGTTCACATAGCTTTACAGTCATGTGGTTACCAAATGAAATTTCCACCCTCAAGAGTTCCGGAAGGTGAAATACACATATATACTTGTCTAATAACCCTCCCCCGCCACCCTTTTACCTTTCCCTCTCACATGAACGAGAGAACCCATCACCGGAGATTGGTTGTTGAAACCACAACTTCCTCCCCCTTCAGAAATTCTTCATTACCGTTTATGAAATACCAAAACATCCTCATTACTTCAAACTGTTGCTATCACCTGCCACCAGGCGGCCGTATTTTCTCACTTTCCACGCGAATCGTCAAGGTATAAAGACTACTATTGCGTTTAACAAATGGAAATAAAGGCTCATGAACCTTCGTACGCCAATTAGAAAGATAGTAGTAGCTACATAAGCTCACTATTTCATATTATTGACCCCTGAGACGTCTTGATTAGATGCTTTCGAAACACATATTGGACTGAAACAAGGAGATGTACTTCCCCCAATACCTTTTAATCTATCCTTAGATTAGGGTTTAGGGTAATGTAAGAGAGTAAATAAAGTTTGACATTAAACGGTGCATTACAATTATTAAGATATGCAGATGATTTAGCTTTGTTGGTAATTAGTAAGGAAGCCGTCACAAGAAATGCAAACATTTTACTAGAGGCTAATAAGGAAACAGGTTCCACTGTTTATTTTATTTATTTAGCACCACGTCTTACTAACCGTTGGGGTTATACGCTTTAAGTACTAATTACTCTAATGGATTAGGAATTGGGAAGGTTGAATTAGAGGAAGTAAACCCGCTTTTTCGTGGAGAGAGAGTGGAAAACCATATAGGAAAAACCACCCCCAGTTCACCTGACCGAGATTTGAACCTTGATCTCCCCGTCCTCAGCAGTCGAACTTCCACATGACAAGCGCGTTAGCCAACTAAGCCACCGAGGCGGGTAGGTTCCACTGTTAAAACAAAGAACACAGATTAGGACGATTATAAGGAAACAGAATTATACAATCTTGAAATGTATGCTATTACTCCGTCAGAAAGTTGTTGACAAATTGCCTGCTGACCAGGAGTGTACAACTCATAATAAACAAAACAATAAGTTTACCGGTTGTTCTCTATTGGTGTGAAACATGGTATCTTATCTTATATGACGAAAACAGATTCAGGGTGCTCAAAAACAAAGTGCTTAAGAAAATATAGGGTCGAAAATAGTATGAGGACACTGGGGAGTGGCGGATGATACATAATGATGAATTACATATCCTGTACTCACTACAATACATTGTAAGGATGATCATACAAGTATATTACGGTGGGCAGGGCATGAAGCGTGAATGGGAGAATCTATAACCGTGTTTGGGGTATTGATTTGCAAAACCAATGGCTGGAGTCCATTGGGAAGATCTAGACTCAGATGGGAGGATAACATTAAAATGAACCTGAAAGAGATAGGGTATAATGAGGTTAAAAGGCTATAACTAGCTCAATATAAGGATAGGGTGTAATGAGGTGGAGTGGATATAACTAGGTCAGGATAGAGAGAGATGGTATGATGAGTTGGACTGATTGAAACTAGCTTAAGCTAGGGATAGTTGGCATACTTTTGTAGGTGTGACAATAAACTTAGTTCTTAATGCCATAGAGCAAGTAAGAGGCCGTTAAACACACCTCCATGGCCGAATGGTCTAAGGCGTCGCTCTCTTGTTAGGCGACCCTGCCGATGAATGGGATATTAAAGTTATAATCTCAGTTGGGCCTACTGAGGTATTTTTTCAAAAAAATTTCCCACACTCCTTTCATTATAATTCTCGCATATAACCTCCAAAATTCTTCCTTCCCCTTTCTTAGCCCATTGGAGTAATTTTCATATATGCGTATAGGTAGTAAGTGAAGGTATTAATACGCGGTGATTAAAAAAAGAGTTGTTGTTTAAATCACAGATTGCATCTAGATCAGCAGTAAAGTAAAACTGCTCTGACTGGAAATAGCATCATATTGAGTGTTAGCTTGGATAATTCAATAGAAGACAGTGACATTAAAATCATTTATTCCATTTTATCAGAGTAAAAAAAATAACAAAATTTAAAAATTATTTATTTTAAAATAAAAGTAAGCTATTTCACTGAGACTAATAAGTTTTCTGCTGTCAAACAAAGAAGTTTAGAAAATCACACCTCGTTTCGTTTTGTGGTTAAAACGTTGTCTTCTTGCCTTTAATTTTCCGGTTAGTCAAAAGTGAGAAAGGCTCTTAAGAAATGAGATACAACTTGGACTTGAACTTGAAATATCGCCTAGAAACTCACCAATCATAGTGAGGATCTTGGACTAGTAATATGTTTTTTCTTCCAAGTTTTGGTGATGGAAGACTATCAAATGAAAGCTATGCGCACTGATGGAATACTGAGGATATGGGAGTAATGTAAGAGAGGGGTGGAAGAAAAGGACGAAAGAGTTGAAAACTGTAAAAAAAAACCTTTCTTAAGAAATTCAATCTTAGGCCTATAATATACAAAATTAAAATAATGTATTAAACTCAATGTTTAAAAAAATGTATCAATGAGCACTGACCTTCCCCTCACCCATATATCAGACTAACCCATTAGACTAACCCGCTTAGGCGGCCGCATGGTCTAACGCTCTACTCTCATGTTAGACTGGACTGCTGAAGACGGGGGGGTCGGGGCTCGATCCTGGTTGGGTGGATTGAATGTGGTTTTCCTAAATGGTTTAACTCTCTCTCTCTCTCCGTTCAAATACGGATGCACATCATCTTAATTAATCCTTCCTAATCCCTAACACAATATTGTAACTAATACATAGAAGTATGACCTGAAAGTATAGTAAGACGCATTGCTTGAAAAATAAATTACCAGGTTGATGCAGTTTCTCACGGGTATATCAATGTGGTATAGTCCTACTCCTTTTTAAAATATACACCTCCGAGAGAAAGTATTGTGATGGAAAAAAAGTTAATTCGAGATTTTGATAAATGTCGACGCTTCATGACACCCTGAGAAAAAAAATTGTTTTCGTAATGCCCTCTGTCTGAACCTTTGGCTAGAGCCGAAACTATATAACCGATTGGTCTACATCTTGGTATCTGAGTTTTACATAAGGTCCCCCAAGGCGTATATGGAATTTGATTTATAACCCGAAATTTAAGGGCAAAAAAAGAACAAATGGATTTTCTCAAAATTCATTCTACAATTTTGATTAAATGCTATGCGATTTATTATTTAAACCCGATGACAACTCACATATTCTCATGAAAATAACTTTTAAGTTACTTTTCACGAGGGAAATTTACCAACTTTCTTCATATCTCCGTAGCTATTTGAGATACAAAAATATCTTATCATTGTCAAAATGTAGTGCTATTAAAGATTTTTTTAAATATATTTTTGTAAAACCAATAGTTTCTGAGCTACATTCAGATATACTTTTTAATTCAGGTTTTAGAAAATGAATATGATTCTAATTCTCTTTTCTCAATCTTTCTGTAACAGTGTTCATAGTTACTGATGCCATAGAGTAAGTAAGTAACGGTGTATATAATTTAGTTTATGATCTTTGGTGTGAGGTTTTTTTTCAACAATATACATACCTATAATTTAATTTCGCAAATCCAGCGTGTTTTTAGTAAATGTATATTTTAAGATAAAAGGGAGAGAACGTCTTGGCGTTGCGCTGTACAATTATTTATTTTCGTTTATTTGAGGAATTTAACGGGCACATTCTGAACCGACCGAATATATCAGGACACAGCTTACAAACTAACTTGAAAGTAAAATAGACATAACATCCATCCCCCAGCCGTTAATTCATCACTGTGAAAGTGTAAACCCACATATCACCATTAATCCATTTTTCGTCCATTCCGGGAGTCTATCCAGGGGGTAGTTAAGCTTATTAGAGAGAAACGCTACCTACTGAGCTATGGTGTTGAAAATTTCATCCTCTACTCCTGTTTTCTCCATACTCATATCTAGATTTGTTTAATATTTATTTTATATTATTATTATTTGGTGGAATGTCTTTCAACGGTTCCATTGTTTTGTATATATTGCGTTCTCAAGAATGTTCTATCGGTAGTTTACTTTTTATAGACACTGAGAGTTTATATTTATTCCTTGTTTGAGATCATCCATTGTTGGCATTCGTGGTCATCCTGGTCTTCTTCTAACCTTATTTTTAGCTTCTATGACATCAATCCTTAAGCTATTTCTTCTCATAGCATGTAACCCTACCAGTTGACCTATTTTTATATTAAAGCACTGCCTTTACTATCCACACGGGTTACATGTTTATGTATTAGTTAAGCTAGTGGTTCTAATATTACGAAGTCTACGTTTTGAGGAAGTGTACCCCCATTTGTATGAAGGGAAAGTGGAAAACTATTTTGTAGATCAATCTTAGTACACCCGACCAAGATGCAAACCTCGTTCCCCCTGTCACCGGCAGTCTAGTATATTGCGAGAGTAGCACCTTATACCATGCGGCCACTGATTCTGTAGAATGTTTCTCTTTTAACGGACTCTTCCTAGGCTTTCCTTATTAGTCACCCGCTNTTAGTCACCCGCTCTTCCCATGTTATCTCTATTTTCTCTTAATACCGATTTTTTTTTCTCAGGACGTCTTACTACCCGAATGGATTGGACGCGTAAGTACTAACTATACAAATGTGTGAAGAATGAGTTAAATTAAATTTAAAAGAAATGTACTAGCATTTGCTTGTAAGGGAGAGTGAAAAACTATTTAATAAAAACCACCCTCATGATTTCCAACCAGGATTCGAATCCCAAGTTCTTATTGCTAAAGTGAAGTCTAAGACCATTCAGCCACTGAAGCAAATAATTAATTTCAATGTCCACTTTGGTGGCTTTGTGGTCTTACGCGCTACTCTCGTAGTAGACTAGACTGACAATGGTGAGGAGATCAAGGTAATAATGTACGGTCGGGTATACTTAGGGTGGTTTTTCTAAAAAATAGTTGTCCATGCAAATGCGGGTATAACTCTTAAAAATATACCCTTCCTGATCCATAACATAATTAGTGTAATTAGTACATAAGCTTACAACATGAACGGTTAGTAAGAAATCCGACCTGCCGGTCTAGGGGGTAAGGTGTCAAACTTCTGTGCTTGAGGTCATGGGCTCAATCCTCGGTTCCGGNTGAGGTCATGGGCTCAATCCTAGGTTCCGGCACTGATTTATCTGATTACCAAACCCTTCCTTCACCTCTTACAAGACGTGTATTAATCACAACTTGTGAATGTGGGGAATGCCAGGCCTCCACCATGGTTCTGAACCCACGTTAAACTGTAGGTCCTCCATTTAATCTCGCAATCACCCTACCATTACACATTAGCGTAAGTGCGTATAGCCCAAACGGGTAGTAAGACGCGGTGCTAATAATATTAATTAGTAGTGCATGGTGCCAAAAAGAAAAAGCTTAGTCGAAAAAGACACAAAATAATTCGTTGACCTTATTTCAAAATGTTGCGTGAAGCTACCTCGTCAACCGTCTCTACATCTCGGCGTGTTGTTCAATAGCGAGATACGTTCGCGTGTATATATGGCGCGTTCGACAAGCTCCTCATGCAGTTGCTAGGCAACCAGCCTAACCGGAGAGACTACTCGAGAGCCACCCGAGGAAACCGCACTCTAATTTCTCAAGAGCTCCACGATTTCAGAGGACGCGCAACTAGAGAACACAGGGGGGGGTAAATCTATTTTTATATTCCGTAGATATACTTCCGCTGATAATTGAAACAGCACATGGTGCAGTTTAATCGAATATTTTAATGAGGAAACCTAAGGGGGATAATAAAGAGTTCATCTCATTTGATTATTATTATTATCATCAATAATAATATTAGCACCGCCTCTTACTACCCGTTCGGGTTGTACGCACTTACGCTAATGTGTAATGGTAGGGTGATTGTGAGATGAAATGGAGGACCTGCAGTTTAACGTGGAATTCCGAACCACGGTGGAGGCCTGGCATTCCACACATTCACAAGATGTCTTGTCAGAGGTGAAGGAAGGGTTTTGTAATCAGATAAATCTGTGCCGGGACCGAGGATTGAACCCCTGACCCCCAGTACAGAAGTCCGACATCTTACACCTAGAAAACCACGTCACCTATCTGATTATAATGTATGAAAAATGATCGATGATAACTTTTATAACTATTTTATTATTTTTAAATTTAACGCATTTTTGCTTTATTGATAGCACCATTATAAATTCTAGTTCTAGAATAAGATATTTAGATAAATGTAATCCTTAAATAGTAATAATGACAATACTAAAATCTAAACTAAATTATTTATAGCGGTGTAATCTAAGAAATTCATATAATTAACACGATAGTACCACTATTTTAATCAATGACAGCATTACTAATATCACCAATTAGGTCCTATCGTCAATATAACTCCTATATTGATATAAGGAAAACTTGTACAAAAATCATAAATATTTTCTTTAGCACCACCGGGAATCGAAACGAGTTTCCTTTAAACTGTGGTTGATGAACCTTATCACTTAGCGATAAGTAAAGTTAATAAATTATCACCCGCCTCGGTGGCCTCATGGTCTAAGATGCTACTTTCGTGTTAGACTAAACTGGTAAAAACGGGGAGATCGGTGTTCGATCCCGGTCAGGTGCACTGAGGGTGTTTTTTTCCTAAATGGTTTTTCACTCTTCTTCCACGCTAATGCGGGCATATTTTATCTCAATTAAGACTTCCTTATCCCGTACCCGTTAGTGTAACTAGTACATAGGGGTATAACCCGAACGGGTAGTATGGTGTGTTGCTAAACAAAATATACATGTGCTATATATAAATTAAATATAGTCTGTGGAGTTACCAAAAAAACCTATACCAACTGAATGTAAGGGTCACAAAAGAAATTAGATATTGACCGATATATATATATATATATATATATTCCTATTTTGTTTTGTAATAAATATTATGTTAGTTTAGTCAAACAGTGATTATGCCTAAACTTTAGGAACTGTTCTTAATCTACTTACGTGGGGCAAGGGGGGGGGGGCGTTGTAGTGCTCGGTGTAACCAAGCATGACGAGGGGGGTAGGGGAAGTCAGATAATGCGTGACGTCAAATTACAATTAAGCGTATCGGGCAGTGATCTCTGTAAATAAACCCAACAGCGCCCACACGTATAAACAAACAGCGATCGATTCCTCGACTTTAATTATCGACCTTGGCATACACGTACGAACACGTTTCAATAAAAGGATTATTTAGGTTCTACAATTGAAAATACTATTTAAATAACAGGGAAAGGGGGGTATTCTGGATATTGTGACATAATATTAAAATGGGGTTTTCAAAATTGTAACAAAGGGGATGGAAATGGAAATAACGCATGACGTAATTTATGGACAAACCCCTAGATGGAATGCCGACGTGTGGTCCTTATCTACTTACCTGACCTACTTACTCCCTTTGTCCTCCCACCTTTAAAATCATTATTTATCTCTTTGAATGTGAGTGGTAGTGAGATACTTTGAACAATGTATCGGTGACCGGGCGGTCTAGGGGTAAGGTGTCAGACTTCTATGCTGGCAGCCGGGGTTCAATCCTCGGTCCCGGCAAAGATTTATCTGATTACCAAACCCTTCCTTCACCTCTGACAAGACATCTTGTGAATGTGGGGAATGCCAGGCCTCCACCATGGTTCGGGTTCCACGTTAAACTGTAGGTCCTTCATTTCATCTCATAATCACCCTACCATTACACATTAGCGTAAGTGCGTATAGCCCGAACGGGTAGTAAGACGCGGTGCTAATAATAATAATAATAATAATAACAATGTATCTTTGTCTCTTCCCTCGGCCAATGTGTTTGCGTGTCATTATTGTTCAGACACGGAAATTCGGGGTTCAAATATAGTTAGATTTGCAAGTAATGGATATTAATTTTCCACTAAAAGGTGACTCCACGTTCGTCTAGATAAGCCATTTACGAACTATCTTGGTAAGCATATTCCTGGGCTGTATTTATTATGAGGTGCGTAGGAATAGTTTATTAATGCTCACCTTTTTATTATTTCTCCATGCTAACCTTATTTGAATTTAATGTACAAACCTGTTCTTTGAATTTATGATATGATTTTCATTCAAATTAAAAAAAATGTATGACCACCTCTGTGGTATAACAGTCAGATTTCCTGGCTACAGATCCAGAAGTCCCGGGTTTGATTCCAGGCTCTTCCAGGTGTTTATGTAAAGCAGTGGGACTGGAACGGGGTCAACTTAGCCTCGTGATGACAAATGATGGAGCTACTTGAATCTATAAGTAATTACTCTGCTCTATAAAATAGAGATTAATGGCAGGAGGGCTTGTGCTGACTACATAAACCCCCCTATCCGCAAATGCTAGCACAAATTGTTGTCAAAATTGGTCTGTATAGCTCACTAGCTGGCTGAAACCATGGAGTTTCTTTTAATAATTTTATTCTCATTAATGTTTTTTTACTTTGAATACACAAGATGAAAAAAAAATATTTCCTAAGTGAAATATAATGTTTGTAAAAGTTACACTGAGTCAAAAGGATATATTAATTTTTTAAGTCTAATTTGTATAACATATATATTTTATTATGTTTAAGAACCTGTTTTATTCAAAATAGTACCTTTATTTCCAGGTTAAGTAGGCCTACATGTTTTTTAAAACAAATTAGAAAGATTTTGTTATATTTTTACATTGTGGGGGCGGGGGGTGGGGGGTTTAGGGGAGTTGGGAAATTTGATAATTCAGTCGTCCGGGGGCTACATGATGGTCGGGAATGTAATACGTCCGGCCAAGGGCGCTGCCTTGATGAGTGGGTAACTGAGGCAGCCTCAGCGCAATGAAGAGGATAAAAAGAGAATAGTTCCGATCTATATTTCCGAGACTGAAGGTTTGATATTTTCAAAAAAATTATACAAGAAGTGCTCCTCATTATCATGATAGTACATCAGTAAAAAAATAATCAATTTATCCTAGGATCACCTTTCACAATCCTTTAAAGTTAATAAAGAAAACATAAAAAGAACAGGTAGGTATAAATCCTGACAATCCAAACTAGACACTTAACATGAGATGTAAATACAAGATGTAATATTTAATAGTTTCAAGAACGTGGGGATCTTAAGTTTTTCCTACGCTCCAGTTGCGGGTTGGGTTATTGAATTGCCAGCGGTGGCTCACTCGGTAAGAGTAAGTTTATTCGGCCAACCACAGATGACACGTAACAATTTTAATTATCTAAGAAAAAACCTCTTAAGGCACTTAAGATAGATAGATAGATAGATAGATAGATAGATAGATAGATAGAAGTTTACAAATAGGGGGTTAGCAAAACCGTAAAAAGTTTGAAAATCTGTTATTCTAGACAAACGTTGATATGTTTACATAAATTTACTCTCTTATCTGTATGTCCTAAGGTTATTTTATGTAAGTTCCTGAACATTAAAACTTGTGAGTGAAAAAAATAATCCTCCTCACCTTATTGTCTTTTTGCCAAGAGCAACTTCCCTTTTTGTTGAACACTTTACAAGCGAGGATAGCGTCATCATTAGGGTTGACCTCTGTGTACTGGGGTTGTTTGTCGAACCTCTGGAGCGCCCCTACCACCAGACCATCTGCAAACAAACATACCAATATAATTAGATGTGTTGTTATGGCTCCTGAACAAACCAGCCGTGGTGTAGTGGTCAAGGCATCCACGAGCCTAGGGGTCCCAGATTAGATTCCTAACTGGCCACCTTGTTTATTTTCCCCCGAAAAGGGAATAACACCAACGGTAACCAAGGTTTAGTTAGTTAGTATTAAGTTATATTTAAGTGATTCCACTCGTTCCACACCCTCATACTCACTATCATCATCATCTCACCCCATCAGGACTAGGAAAGGACGCACGATTAGTATATTCGGGTGTCCCCATGGCAATGATAAATTAGTACTGGCTAATATTTACACAACTGGGCTGTGATTGTTCTAACCCGGAGGCACAATATTAATATTACTACTGACTAGGGAAGTCACGGTTTACTTCCTTTCGGGTTCACTGTTGGTACATTCCAATTATTATAGGAATAAACGTGTTTGGTGGTTAAAAAAAAGTTTATAAAACAATTATATAGGCCTACATATAGGACTATACGTTCTCTAAATTAAAAATTGACACCTAAACATTGGAAACGAACCCAAGATCTTTCAGCTTAGTACGTTAATGGTCTGACCACTGAGCTATCCAAGCGTTACTTTCCAACTTAATATGATAGTGAAATCCGTACTTAAAAACAATAAAATATTGTATATTTAATTCATCATAATATGCGGATTCGTACAGTTGTCATTGTTCTATTTATTGGCAGCGAAAAGTCCCCCCCCCCTTTTCCCTCACCCAAAGATGGCGGTGGTTGCGTTATCTTATAATCCACGATATTAATTGGTCGCTCGATTGTAATCTACGATTTCCACACGTCTATCACAGACTCTGCCTTAAAGCAAGGGTGCCCTGAGCACGGGACGACTGCAGGATAGGTCAATGGTAGAGCAATTACATAATAAGCAAAAGATTCCGGGTCCGATTACAATGTTTAAACACCTTTGAATTTTACCCTACTTTTTTTTTTCAAATTTGGCTTACCCACACATATACAAGTTCTGAATTTTTAAATTTTTTGATGTTGTAATTTTAAAGTTATAACCTTACGATTTTTTTAAATAAAAATATGCTATTTTCCACTGACAAGAAACTATAAATACGGTAATTGATTACTCAAGATAAAAATAAGATAGAAATCTGGGTGGAAATATTTGGTAGCTTATTTTATAGAGTTTCAAATTTTAGTGAACATCACTAACTTTGAACAGTTTTTAATTTATAGGTCATGCAATAATTTTTATTTTACTTTCAATTTTAAAAAAAACCTGATTTTTAAATATTTTGAGAAATATTCTACGTGAACTTAAATATGTTTGAATAATTTGTGGAAAGTTTTATCATGGGACAAAAAAAAAAAGAGTTTAAACATTAAGTTCCTTGACCAACTGACATTTTTCATAGATACTATCAATAGCACCCGCCACCTTATTTCATTTGGTAGCGTGTCTCTCTACCGAGCTAAGGGTCCCGGTCTCGATTCCTTGCATGGCTGAAAAATGTTTCATAAGTGAAATGACGGTTTCCCCTTTCACAGTGATGAATTAACGGCCGGGGGGCTGGATAATGTGTCGGTTCTAGTTTTAAGTTAATTTATAAGTCGTGTTCTGATATAATCAGTCAGTTCAAAAAACGCACATAAAACACCTCGAATATTTGAAAATATCAATATCTATAAAACAATATTCTACTGCTAATAATAATATATTTAAATTAGTACAGTGTTGACCGTAAAAAAAATATGCTTAGTTCCTCTATTTCCTGGGTTAAAATACTTTATCATAGACGCTGTGGACAGGGAATCAAAACTTCTCATTCTTGATTAAGAAAACGGCATATTTTTATAATATCTTAAAATATATCCTTACTGTCATGTTTTCTTCTAAGTTGGTTTAAACTGTTGGTAACAAATATTATAATCTAATCGTACAAAAGATATTCTCAAACGAGTGTCCCTACCAAACGAAAATATTAAAATCTATAATATAGCTCGTTAATATGCAACCTCTAGAAGCCCCTAGATGACCTAGAAATTTGAAATTTTACAGACCTTTATCATAGTCTACAAGTCAGAGCCTAACAAGGCTGAACTTAAGACTTTTTTTTTGCCAGATTCACATTTTTTATGGCCGTTAATGAATTAAAAAAACTGTTTCTCTGCAAAATTTGGAAAAAGCTTCACACTTTGTACAATAAGAGAAACAGCTCAATTCAACAATATCACATCACTCCTTTCACCATTTTGCTAAACAAGTCCTATTATAATTTTGTATTCAAATTCGAATGACTTAGAAAAACCCTTATCTTAAACACCTTTTTTTTTAAATATTTCCTAGAGTTAGGTGGGGTTGGTGTTTTTCAGTTTGTACTAAGAAGATAAGCTTTATCCTAATTATTACCTGCTTTAGTGGCCGTATGGTCTAAGGCATCATTTTCGTGTTAGACTAGAATGGCGATGAATGGAAGATTGGATTTCGAATCGTGGTTGGGTGTACTGAAGGTGGTTTATCCTGAATGGTTTTCCACTCTACCTCCACGCAAATGTGGGTACACTTCCTCTAAATTTAACTTTACTCGTCCCTAACTTATTAGCGTAATTAGCACATATGCTTATTACCTGAACAAGTAGAAAGACGTGGTGCTAAAAATAGATAAAAAACCTAACTAATCAAGTTTAGTTCGTCTGTCACCCACAGCCTTTTATAATAGCTAATGTTAGTTATCTTAATGGAGCTAAATGGGCGAGCACTGAAATATTTTGCAGACGTTTGGAAATACCACATTATTTAACAAACAGTTTTTTTATTTTTAAAATAATTTTCAACAAAATGAAGGCAAAAACTATAAGCAAGTTTCTGACCAGTTTAAAAGTTTAAAATGTTGAGTTTCAAATATTTTAGAAATCTAAAAGACGCTTCACAAAAAAATGTGTGCTTCTGATATTAGAGCAAAAGGTTGTAAACCTATATCTAGCCTTCTTCTATCACGTTAAGTCATGGATAGATAGGGCTACAGCCGAACATTTCAAGATAATGTTAGATGTTTCTAGAGGGTTTGATATAAATTATAACATTCAATTTACATCCAGTAGAAATAAAAGCTCTGACCTTCTCAACACCAACAAACTAGACCATAATAATATGACATTTAATCAGCATGCCCACTACCCACCAATGTAACTCTATAAAACTATGTATTTAAAGTAATTAATTTATATTTAACATATTTACAAACTAGCTCTCACAAATGTTTGTAGGTAAGAAAAATAATCCAAGTGGTATTTTTTTATTAAATTTGTTATTAGGTGTTCTATCTTACAACAGGAACATTCCTTCTGTCAGTGAACTTAAACCCACAATGTGACCTGACGTCTGCGTCCTCCTTAGACTTCCATAAATTTCTTCTCTACTTCAATTAATTTACTATTTGAGTCCTCCTTCTTCGTAAGCTACTCTTTCCCTCAACCTTCCCTTCTATGACATCATGTAGAAGACAGTTCTTCCTAAGGGAGCGTATAACCCGAACGGGTATTAAGAAAAGGTGCTAATAATCTTCCTAAGGATTTGTCCGATCCAGTTTGCTTTGCACCTAAGAATCACGTTCAAAATGGCTCTCACCAAATATTATTAGGACGTCTTCATTTGTCACACTGTCTGTCCACCTAATCTTCTCAGGTCTTCTCCAGCACCACATTTCAAAGCTCCCCAAGTATTTCTTTTTCATCTTTCTAAGTGTCTAACTCTACGCTCCATACATTGCGATGTTAATAAAAATTCACAGAATCCAGTACCTATTTAAAGTGTTGTAAAAATTAGAACACTTTGAAATCCGTGCTAGAAGTGTTTATTGTTATTAAAAATTATACATACACTAAAATTGAACAATTATGTCTACAGGTTTGATAGTAATATAAAACTATTGCAGACAAGCGAGCTGGTCAGATATGTCTCCCGGGCCGGATGCAGCCCATGGGCCCTGAGTTTGGCGAACACTGTACTAGACACATAGTGATACAACATTCAACTTAGACACTTCTTACACAAAAATGTGACACGGTAGCGTATTGATGGTCTACATTGAATTTCACGCAAAGTCAACATCGCAGACTACGGCTGAACGGTCAGACGGGTTGGAGGGGTGGAGGAAGGGGTGGCTGTATGATACGGAGAGGTGTCCTGTGGGGGATGGTATCACCACCCTCCCCCTACCACTCCCTTTCTCCTCCTATTGTCATCCCTGGTTTCCAGCGAAGCAGTGACCTCTCACTATTAATCCGGTGGAACACACAACGCACTACTACAACTGTATTTCAATAATTCACGTCGTTAGTAGCTCCCTCTTTTCACACAAAAGGTCTCTTCACAACATTCTTCAC
>CABFOW010000539.1:27693-111557 GCA_902141385.1 Timema californicum | reverse complement strand
TTTTTTTTCAACCTCTGTCAATTGTTATGGTTGAAGGGTGAAAATATATATTTTAAAACTAGTTATTAATAATTAAACACCTTGCATTGTATCGTATGCCATGCACATAATGACATGTATTTTAAATACTTTTTATAAAGATAATCTTTTAAAAAAATACACATTTATAATCTAAAGTTAAATAAGAATCTACTTTTAATCTCTTCTAATTTAAATGATAAACTTGTCTAGAAAGTGTATTTTAAATATTTTGTCCTTTAGTTCTAAGTCTATCTGAATATTCAAACTGACTGACATTCTAAAGAAGGTTATGTCAAACAATATTAATCCAACCCGATTCGGTGGCCGCGTGGTCAAACGCGCTACTCTCGCAGTATATTAGACTGCCGATCATGGGGAAATCAAGGTTCAAATTTCAGTCGGGGGTACCAAGGGTGGTTTAAAAAAACACTTTCCCTCCACGAAAACGTGGGTATATTTATTCTAACCTTAACCTTCCTAATCCATAGAAACCACTATCGTAATTATTAGATAAGTGTATAACCCAAACGTGTAGTAAGATGCAGTGCTAATAAAATATAACAGTAGAGTTTATTTGTTCGAAAAAAATATAACTTCGGGCCCATTATATACTTAAGTTCATTTTTAAGTAGACTTAATGAAGTGAAACTTTTTTAAATAATTTTACATAGTTAATATAATAATATAAATTCTGACCTCCATTGGATGATATTCTATTAGATTATATAGTAGATAAACAAGAAATTTAGACTAACATAAATAACTTTACCTGGAAGCCATATTCATATTTTGTGAACCAGTCAGAATTATCATTATCATTATTATTATTATTATTATTATTTTACAGGGTTAAACCCACCCTCGTTATGACAAATGAGGAGCTAATTGAATAAATAATTCGCAGTTCTGGTTTAGGAAGCTGAGATTATACCTTAGGGTTAATTGTGCTTACAACATGACACCCTCTTTCCGCAACTGTAGGGACTATCATCGCTAACGACGGAGGCTGCTTGGTCGGTATAGATCGCCTGCTGGCTAGTTTCATAGAGCTCTGCAATCGCAGTAACACTAGTAGTAGAATAAGTAGTGCAATTGAAATTAGATATTTCCGTGGAATCATAATTTGCTTGAAAGTCTAAAGTATTCTTAAAACACTTATTAACGTCCTATTATACTATTATATGTCTGATATAAGATTTAATTGTAACAAAAAATATTCTAACAAAAAATATTTCTGATAATTTTCCCACCATCATTATTGGAGATCACACATCGCCAAATAAAAATAAAAATAAAAAACCTTTTTCCAGTATTTCCTTTATTTTAGTTCTAACTATTTTATGAACTCCTTCCTGAAATGTAATCCTTAGACTCGAAAAAACAAAAGAAACCACGAGGCTCAGTTGAAACGTAGAATTTAGCAGCCACCCCTCCCCCCCTCCTCTACCACAATCTTAAAACCCCAACCTCCCTATTTCAAGCCACATCTGGAAACTTTATTTCACAGTCTCTTTCCACCTTTTTACGATTTCACTTTCAAGCCGGGAGTTTCAATTTGGTGAGAAAATCGAACAAGTTTTGGATCCTTTGTAGGAATCATTTAGCCACATTAAAGGAATCTTAATGAGACAGCTAATCCCTGACTATTGGAAATAAATTTGCCATACACGCAGAAAATGTTGAGGCTGAAGAACAAGGAACGAAGAGGGGAATACATGATTGCACCATCGTTTTATGTAGAAAGAATCAAATAGATTAGATTTACAATTCAGTCGAAGTCATGATAAGATTACAATCAATTAGCGGCTGAATGTTTTTGAACTCTATTTTTTATTCAAATAAAGAGAAAATCTTAATCTTCTACATCATTTTGTAGCTAACTTAAAAAAAATATGAATAAGAAATATTATTAATTAATCAGAACTTCTCTTAAATACTATATTGAAGAATTTTTGACAAAAAATTACAACCAAAACAGGTCAAACACGGTTAGTATAACATTATATATTCTTCAGTAGGCCTGTGTCCTAACTATATTTTTGTGATGGAAATTATTTTAAGGTTTGAAATATTATTTATACTGTATTAAATAACCTAGCTATTATATTTGTTTGGTTCGGTTTTAGCCGCATTCAAATAGAAAATTATTTAAATATAAAAAAATATATGTTTAAGAGAATTGAACCCAAGACATTTATATGAGTAGTAAGAGCATTGGCGTACCAAGTTAAAGATCCCGGGTAAGATTCCGGTATCAAGGTGTAATTTTTCAATTCAAAGAATATGATATTATTTATAGTTAAGCTAAGTTAATTTGTCATATTTTTCATTTTTTATTAATAGACATATTCGAGTAATTAACTTATATAATAATTAATTAATATAATTATATTTTAGCAACTTATTTACTAAAAAGTAAAATCATAACACTGTAAATATTATTAGCTTTCGAAAAAAAAACAATGTTGGAATTTGTAGAATTTAGAGCAATAGCAATATACTATTTAAACAAAAAAAAGTCAATAATACCTTTTGTATTTAAAATACTATTCTAGGCTTGAGAAGGATTCAATGAAGGATAAGAGCTCAGAAAGCTTTTTCTCTCAAATTAAATCGTCTTGTTTCAATACAGATTACTAAATCAAATCGAAATTTAAAATAATTATAATGAAGTAAAGCGTTAATTACGTAAGTAAACACCATATTACGTTGATCAAACAAGAAAGACAAAAAAAACACAAGAATATTCTTTAAATACGCTTTGTAGAGTTTATAATATTTTCTTAAAGTATTACGCTTTGCTTATTCAGTTACTCTAAATATTTAACTTTTTAAATTATCTTCGGTTTACAAGTAACTCGTTAAGAGCTTCTTAACTTTAAATTTAACAATACTAAATAAGCAGACGACATTGTCTTTTTTTTATGAGGACACGAATATAAAACGCTTCAATGTACCAAAGAGAATGCTAAAAGGAAATAGAGTAAAATTAGTGTTTAGCGAACTGATAACATCGTGAGGAATACAAATATAGTGCATAAAAGAGACAAGTGTTTATACGTTACTTGTTTAAAAGTTGGAAATATGTTAGCAAAGTTCTTCAATATACGCTTTAAATTATTCTCCTTTCTTTCATATCGTATGTTTTTTTAAAGATGCGTGAAAAAATTTAAAAAAATAAAACACGAAAACCCAACTAGACAAAAGCTAATGGGAGTATTTGTTGAAAACGCTTTGTAAATTTTAAAACAATATTTTTTCAAACCATTATATCTCTCTTATTCTGTTACTCTAAATATTTAACTTTACTAGAACCCATCTCACCCCACGTATAGCGCATAACTTACCTATGCAGGTAATACAGGTCAAACCAGTCATACCATCATTGTGTAATTTTCAGAAGGATTTTATTTTTACGTTTTATCACCGCGTCTTACTACCGGTTCTGGCTATATTAACTATGATAATTACTCTACAGGGGTAAGGGATGAGGAAAGAAGAGTTTTAGAGGTAATCTACTCGCATTTACTTGCAACGAGAGTGGGAAACCCTTTTAGGAAAAATCACCCATATCAGACCCAACCATGATTTGATCCCCGATCTCCCCCTCTTCAGCAGATCAGCCTATCACGAAAGTGATGCTTTGCTTTGACCATTTGGCCACTGAAGTGGGTTTCAACAGGGGTACTGTTGTATATTCACACGTCCACAAAAAAAAAAAAACTATCACATAACAGAAGCGTGGTCACGTGACCAGCTCTAAGCCAATAAAAAGATTTCCTCTTCATCGGTGCGGGCTGTTCTGCTAAAGTTCGACTCATCTCTTCTTCGTCCGCTACGCCCAAGATATTCGGCAACCAATCAAATCTCAGAACCAACCATATCAAATCAGTGCGCATGCGCATTTGACCCAACGCATGCTCTCTACAACCAGAAGCAAGCAGACATCTTCGTTTGCCGTTGCAAGAAGATTTGAAATAACTCGTTAATGTAAAGCGTGTTTATTGATGTATTGAATTGTGGCACGACACAGCGTTATAATTTTAAGACATCTATCTGGAGAATTATCTAAATTATCCACTATAAAATAAAATAAGTTGATAATCACCTGTTTTAAGTTAGAGTTGCAATTGATTTTGGGTCAACCTAGAATGTGTGAATTACCACTCAGGTTCTGATTTTTATTTTCGGTGAATGTGTGAATCAAGCTTTATTTAGAAAATACTGGGAACGAGACGAGATAAACAATTATACTGTATTTACCGTACCGTACCGTATGCACCGCATGGAACCAAAATTGAAACAAAAAAAAAACTATATACATTTACCGAATGGTCAAAAGAATCAGTATCATGTTAGTCTGATTTACTGAAAATAGGTACATCTGAATTCAAATCCCGAAAGGGTCATCCTTTCTCCCCATTACAGTAATAATCATTTAGGTGTATAATCTGAACAGGCCGTAAGACCCGCTGATAAAAAGAGTAATAGATCAATAATAATTTTAATAATTATCCATTCCCCTGATCCCCACTGAATTGTTTTTAAGTAAAGATTTAAGAAAACAGTAGAAGACAGTAGAAGACAGCATGTTTTGTTATTGTAGAAAAACTATAAAAATGATATTTTAAGGGAGGTCTAAGTTTCATTATTCTTTTGAACTAAAAAGGAATGGTTTTCGCAAAGGTATCTGTCTGTGACATGATAATTTTACTGATCAGATTTAAACTTGATATTTAGGTCAACTTTAGGCTGCAAGATAAAAAAAATAAAACGACTTTATTGAAATATGATCTAACGGTTTCTGTTACAATACTCTTATCCATGAACCCTTTGATATCACAAACAAAATTACATATCGTTTCAGGAGTATTTAGAAATTCAATTCCGTAAATAGGCCTAGTAATAATAATAGTACTTATTAACACGCCTTACTATCCGTTCGGTTTATACGCCAGTTCCGTACATTTTTTCGTATTTTATACAAACAAGAAAATATTTCCCGTCATTTAAGATTATTTTTTTTAGATACAGCATAACATAGTTGACCATACATACGTATATGGACTTTCTAACACAGAATTTGGGGTAGGCTATATCCAATGTATTAAAATATACATTACATAAACTTTTAAACCATATTTAAAACATATTTTTTTATAAAATTCTTAACTTAAAAATTGTGACAACACAAGTTTCTACATTATGACAGTGGATCTTGAATGGATTAAAATAGAGTTATCTATTCTAACCAGTTAACATGAATTCTGGTATTAGTAGTTAAGGTTTAATTTTAAATAGGAGCTTATCTGTTTAGGTAAAATCCCCAATAAGTGGCTAATATCATCCATATACAATATAATACTCATTAACATATACATTTATTTCTAGACTCACATGGATTCGAGCTACTCTGATTATTAGATATTATATGACTGTGGGTCTTAAACTTACGGCTAGCATCGCCATTTACCAAGCTTCATTTTAAACATATTGAACATATACGTAAAAATAGACAGTATTTAATTTATCCCCGTGTATTATTTAAGTTAGAAAATGACACCTAGATTCGGGAATTGAACCAGGGACCTTTGGCTTAGTGCACCAATGCTCTCTAACCACTGAGCTACTCAGGAATCGTCCCGTGCCCAGGGTCATTCTTCACTCATATTTTAGGGAAAGGGACAATTTTTGGATAGCTCGATGGTGAGAGCATTGGCGTACTAATTCAAAGGTCCCGGGTTCATTTATCGTGTCCAGGTGTCATTTTTCAATTTAAAGATTACAATATTTAGATGCGGCTAAAACCGTAACTACAAATGTAATAGCTTAGCTATTTAATTCGGCATATGACATTACTGTTTTTAAGCTTGCGCGTTAGCCTTGAGTACAAATTAACAGTTTAGTTCAAAGACTTTATGTATATTTTATTTGAAATAGCACAATATTAACACAAGGCCGCCAAGATACGTTGAACACCCAAGTTGGCACCAAAGCGTTCCACAAATTCTGAATACTAGGAGTAAAGGTTTTTATTGTTTTTTTTTCTTTTTACTCTCGACCACCGAATGTTGGCATTTGACCACGCAGAGAATGGGTAAGAAAAAAAAAACATCTCTTTGGTCTGCCTTTGCCGTGTTTCTTTGTAAAGATTTTGTGTGGAAGGACGAACGAAATGTTTGGCGAGAAAGAAAATGTTGACGGCTCTATTCTTCCCAACTTTTGAAAATGAGTTTGTACAAGCCTACCCTTCGTTCACACCTGACTCGAAACAAAGAAGTTGAAGGAATTCAACCATCACCAAAAAAACATTCAACCTTAACCATTCTTCTTGAGCTACTTCTCTGAGTAACTTACTCTTAAGTCCTAAAAAAAAAAATGTGTATTTTTATTTATCTGGGCCAGTAAGTTCCGTGTCGTTTGAGAGTTTTGATGTAAATTCCGTCCCGTCATTATAATTATTATTGGTGCTATATAAATTGTTTCCCTCCAGTATTTTCCGTAAGATAAAGAATAATTATAATAAATTATAGTAGGTGAATTATAATAAACAAAACAATTACATTACCATTCAAACATTTATTTCAACATGACCATATGTTACGAATCATGTACCATGTATAGGTCAAACCTTCAAAATATAATAATTTAAATAACGTGGTGCAGAAACGATACTTTTTCTTGTCAAAATGTAATGTCTCCTATTTACTTTTCCCTATATAAATTAATAAAATGCAGCTTTACTCACTGAGAAAATTAATCAAGTTAAAATGTACATCTCCTTGTCAAAATCACTTATTGAAATTTCTTTCCACTAATATTCGAGCCTTTCAACAGCTAAAAATTTCTCTTTAATCCCTGTTGCCTTAAAATTATTTGGTGGTTGGCTTTGTATAACCTACGTTTCCCACTCTACGTAGATATTTTAACACTTCCACATTAATATGTAAATATGGGGTTGGGGTTTATGAACGATGAAAACTCAACCCAAGTGTATGTAGGAAAAATCACATCGTCATTTTGGTAAATAAGCTTAATCAATTTTAGAATAATTACCCGCCTCGATGGCGTAGTTGGCTAACGCGCTTGTCGTGTTGAACTCGACTGCTGAGGACGGGGAGATCGAGGTTCGAATCTCGGTCAGGTGAACTGGGGGTGGTTTTCCCTAAACGGCTTTCCACTCTCCCTCCACGCAAATGTGGGTTCATTTCCTCTAATTCAACCTCCCCAATTCCTAATCCATTAGCGTAACTAGTACTTAAAGTGTATAACCCGAACGGGTTGTAAGACTTGGTGCTAAATATTATTGGAATAATTATTTCACCTATCAAGCTACTAAAGGTTTTAAGACCGACAAAGTATATCTAAAATGAAATTGAAATTTTTTTTAAACCAATTAATAAGTGATAGAATTTACACTATCTTTGGTAATGACAGGACGGAATTTACGTCAACCCATCCGCGCTAAATGTGACTAGAAATGATAAAAAAAAAAGTCAAGATTTTAGATTTTGAAAATTAAAAGTCAGCTTGATAAATACTCCCCTACCTAGCTTAAAGTTCCTGTTATGGACCTAGAAGACCCTGGTTCAGTGTAAAGCACCAATATCTTACAAATTTGGTTGTTTATTTGTTTGACTCATGATAAGATATTAAAATTCGTTTCGGCTAACTTTGTGGTCTTACTATCAGATGATATCTATTCGGTGGGAACTTGGATTATAAGTTAATATCGTCTGCTTTTGTTGTCCAATGACGAAGAGGTCAAGGTTCGAGTCTAATCTCGAGTACTGTAGGATTAAATCTCCTAAAATATATTTCACTATTTTATCCACACCGATGCTGGTAGACTCTCTCTAAATTTGTCTTTCCCATTCCTATCTCACTTGCATAATTAAATGCAGATAGCTCTGAAGGGCAGTAAGGAATAAGATTGTTTTAAACTCATCTTAATACACATCTGGGATATAAACTCGGTAATTTTTTTTAAGCCCCGTGTCTTAGCACATAAGCGTAAACCCGAAAGGGTACTAATTACACTAAAATATGAGTAGGGTTGAATTTAATGGAAGTGTACCCGCATTTTCGTGGAAAGGAGAGTGGTGAATTATTTAGGAAAAAGGTGACCTGGCAATCTAGGGGTAAGGTGTTGAACCCCGGACCCCAGCACAGATTTATCTAATTACCAAGCCCTTCCTTCACCTCTGAAAAGATGTGTATTAATCACAACTTGTGAATGTGTGGAATGCCAGGCCTCCACCGTGGTTCGGATCCTATGTTAAACTGTAGGTCCTCCATTTCCTCTCACAATCACCCTACCACTACACATTAGCGTAAGTGCGTGTAAACAGAACGGGTAGTAAGACGCGGTGCTAATAGTAATAATAATAATATTTTTTTTAGGAAAAACAACCCTCAGTACCCCCGATAAAGATTTGAACCCCAAACTCTCCTTCCAGTCTAAAACAAAAGTGATACCTTAGACCATGTGAACACCGAAATGGGTCAGAAGAAAAAGAAATGAGGATTAATTTTTAAGACGTATAGTGATTAAAATCTATGTTTAAAAATTTCACAATAAATTATTTGCTAATTTTAAATATATAGATATTATAAAAAAAATATTAATATACTGTATTTTATTATGACGCGTTTAAATTTAAATGTAGCAAACAATAAACGTCTACTAAAACGCTTCTCACATTAATATCCCCCGCAATAAGCTGACACACGCGTCTAATTGATAAGCCAGTCTAGAATGCAAGAAACATCCCATTACAACCCTCACTATACCATAAACCCTTCATACCATAATACATCTTCCAGTTTGAAATTTACCAAGGAAATTCTCCTCTACTTATCCCCTTTTCCATTCAACTCGCGAAAACTGTTTTTGTTGCCAAATGTTCCCGGCCATTAATCAAGCCGACATTCCCACACACATTCCTTCTTCACTGTAATATTCGGTAGGCCGCTAACACCCCTTGGGAAAGAGAGGGGGAGAGAAAGCGAGAAATGTAAAGGGGGGGAGAGGGGTAAATAGGCCACGAGAAATTGATCCACGGAAATAACACTGACTATTTCATGTCACGGTGTATATGGTGCGTCTGGAATTATTTTTTTTATTTCCACTTTGGTTCGTATTCGTCAAGGAATATTTTTTCTTGTCTTCCTCAAAACTATGGAGATCCTGGAAATTACAAAAGATACTTTTTATTTTCAATTTTTATTAAGGATGTTCAGTATGAACTTCCTAAACACAAATCAATACCAGAGTACGATCTATGAACTTACTTATTATTATTAGCACCGCGTCTCCCTAACCGTTCGGGTTATACGCACTTACGCTAATGTGTAATGGTAGGGTGATTGTGAGATGAAATGAAGGACCTACAGTTTAACGTGGAATCTGAACCATGGTGGAGGCCTGGCATTCCTCACATTCACAAGATGTCTTGTCAGAGGTGAAGGAAGGGTTTGGTAATCAGATAAATCTGTGCCGGGACCGAGAATTGAACCCTGGCCACCAGCACGGAAGTCTGACACCTTACCCCTAGACCGCCAGGTCACCTATGAACTTACTTGAGAGAGAAAGCGATTCAGATCTGGAAATTCATATTTTATTTTTTAAAGAACTAGAGTAGTTTAAAATGATATTATTTTAATTCTGTAATGTACATTTTTTTCCATCAGGATGGATCTGAGTATATTTCTGGAAGGACGAACAATATTTACAACAAGTGAGTCGGATTACACTGCTGTTTTTTTAGCACCACATCTTACTACCCGTACTAATAACGCTGGTGGTCTTATGGATTAGAAAGGTTATATTTAGAAGAAGTGTACTGGCATTCTCTTGGAGATAGGGTAGAAAACCACTTTGTAGAACCACGCTTAGTGTACCCGACCAAGATTATAACCTCGACCTCCAAGTCATCGGCAGTCTAGTTTACTGCGAGAGTAGCGCGCCAGACCATGCGGCCACCAAAGCGGGTAGTAAACTGTTCGATTTGGCAAACAAAGGTTAAAAAAAATTATTTAGTGGAAAACCTAAAACGTTTAAATAACTTTAATACTTTAATATTTTTTATACTAACATAAGGTGTTGTTAATTTGGATTGTTTTATATTGATAAAATGAATATTTTATGCCAATAGCTAGAATAAATGTTTCAAAAATATTATTGATGAACAGTCTTATTGAAACCTCCGAAACAAAAACTATACATACATATAAAGTAAAGTTTTTAGGAAGTGTGTACTAATTCGTATGAAATGAGAGAGAAATATTACTGAAGAATATTGCCTCAGAACACATATCCAGAACTCGAACTATGACCTACCCATTCCCCAGCATGCCAGATAATACGAGACCAATACCTTTTCCCACGTGTTTAATGGTATAGGTAGCTTAATATTTCAAATAACTACTTGTAAATTAAATTAGTATTGATTAACTCCCCTAGATTCTAAAAGATAAGATCCGACTCGGTGGCGTAGTTAGCTAACTATTTATATCTTATAGGGAAATACCTAACGCTTATATGTATATGTAGGTATTTCCCTATAAATATCAAATTTGAATCAAAATCATCAAAACGTCACAGATTCGTAGCCAGGGACAAACAAACGCAAATAATTGTAAGATACACTTTTTAGGGCTTGGAGGCATATAAAACGTCAAGTTTCTTCATAATGTGAAAATAAAAAAAATTCACAAACACAACAATTTATCAAGATATGAGAAAGTAAAAATCACGAACAACCATATATATATATATTGACACAAGCCCTAAAGTTAAAGGTAGTTTACTATGAGTCATTTCCATACATTCTAAATATTTTAAAAAATGACTTTAACGATTTTGTCTAAAATGAATATCTGAGGAGTGTTTGACATGACAAGTAAAACTATAAATTTGTTTTTATGGAAAAAATTCGTCCAAGGAAAGTTTACTGATGAGTGATTTTTTTGAAATTTTAAGTATTTAAAAAAAAAGTTGTTCTATCGGCTTATTTCAAAATAGATACAGTGTCTGTTACGTTTGTTACATTTGTTACATTATAAATAATTATATATGTGTTTGATTTTCTTAATAATAATTTAATAATTTACTGATTAGTGATTTCAAAATATTAAGTTAAAAAAACACGCAAAATAGTTTGTTAAAAATTTTGCCTTAGCTCACTATTTTGAATGACAAAAAATATCATCTGTTGACTTTTCTCAAATAAATTAATTTAAGTATAATTTAGCCTATATTAAACTTTAGAAAGTAATATTAATTTAAGAATTGCTTTAAAGTTTTAGTTCCAAATGGTTATCTGAGAAAAAATAATTAATAGCATGAGTATGTTAACAAATGAGTGATTTTTAGAAAATTTGATACTTTCAAAAAAAAGTTTATAAACATTTTTATTAAAATTAATAATATAAAAATAATGTTAATTGTGATTAACAAAATAATGGTCTTTTTTGTTACCTAGATTTAGGTTAGTTTATTGATAACTTATTTTCGAAAAAAATGTTCCGAGCTTTTATGCACTATAATACAATATTTTTAAAATCGTGATGCATTATTTTATTTTATTTTTAAGTGGTGATATGCACAGGTTATTTTAATCAGATATTGCTGTCCTAATTAAAAAACACAGTGGTGTGACGCATGTTGTGTAGAAGTTCCGGATTGGGTTAAACCTGTTATAATTGTATCTAGGATATACGAGTATTCTGCCTCACTAGTTCCCCATTCGACCAATCGTCGGTAGACTGATACACATAACCAAAGTTATATATATATATATAGTTTTTGTTGATGCCTGACCAATGTATGTTTTACTAAATGAGGAAAATCATTCACAGATTTAATCCAAACAAACTCTTCTCAGCCCAGACATCACTGAAAAATTATCTTGTCACCAAACAATACATTTGATTCATTAACACTGTTTTTAGGGACATTGAATGCAGATATCACCTAAAATGAATTGTGAAACATTATGATTCTACCATAAATATTTTTTTTTGTTAAATTATGTTTGGTTGTTGGTTAAAACAATGAAATGTTTTTTGGTAAAGAGAAATAAAATAGAACCGACTCACATCTTTGGATTTACACAGACTGAAAAGGATTAAGTGAGACGTCAAAAAATGAAAAGTGGATTACAAATTTTATACCAGTTCATTTATCAAAAAAATAACTTGATCCTTTAAGAGTTTAATTTTGTATTTTTAAAACAAATGGTGAGAAAATTATTTACGGCAGTTTAAGCGTCCTACAGAAAAAAATCTGGTTTTATTTTTGAAGGTACCATTTCGAACATTTTAGTAAACTCTTAATATTACTAAATTCGTTGGTCTGAAGGATCATGATTGTTTACTTGATTTACTTAAATGTAGTAGAATGTTTTTCTGAAAACTAATCTTTATTTGATATCCCCTAATTCTATGAAAATATAAGGTTTTATCATGCAGTAGTTAGATTTTATAAATTACTGTTTTTACCACCGCGTCTTAGGCCTAATACTTGTTAAGGCTATGCACATACCTATTGATAATTCTAATTCTAATAGTGTTGGGATGAGAAAGGAAGCATTTTAGAAGTAATATTTCTGAATTTGCGTGAAAGGAGAGTGGAAAACCATTTAGGAAGAACTGACATTAATAGATTTAACCAGGATTCTAACCCCAATCTCTCCATCATCAAAATTCCCATTTAACATGATAGTGACGCCTTTGAGCGTTCAGTCATCTGAATATAATTTAAAAAATGTTTATCCATTCGAAATTATCACCGACAGCATACATTTATTTTCCATTCTTCACATATTACTGCCCATTTAGAACAACCACGTGTTTACATTAAAGGGTAAGACAGCATGAAGGAATATCATGAAAAAATGCACCAGTATTTGTATGTAATTAAAGTGAGTAGATACTATATTTAGGAGAATATACTTTATTATACCCTCCCAATATTTGAACTGTGACCTAACTTCAAATGACAAGCCAAACAAGGTGATACTGAATGTTTTACCATGCTCATTTTGGTACAGGGGGAAAGTTTAATTTTAGTGCCGTCATCTATTAGACATCATGTGGCCTTTCTAATAGACTTTAAGTTATGAGATTATAGTTCAAAAATATATTTTTTTTAACCATAATATATATATATATATATATATTAACACAGCTTCTTTATTGCCGTTTGGTTTATACACTTAGGTACTAATTATACTATTGGTTTCATGGATTAGGGAGGTTATATTTATATATAATAAGTGTACCCGCATTTGTATTTTAGAAACCCGCCTCGGTGGCGTAGTTGGATAACGCGCTAGTCGTGTTGAGCTCTACTTCTGAGGACGGGGAGATCGAGGTTCGAATCTCGGTCGGGTGAACTGGGGGTGGTTTTTCCTAAATGGTTTTCCACTCTCCCTCCACGCAAATGCGGGTTCACTTCCTCTAATTCAACCTTCCCAATTCCTAATCCATTAGAGTAATTAGTACTCAAAGCGTATAACCCGAATGGGTAGTAAGACGCGGTGCTAAATATTATTATTGTTATTATTATATTTTAGAAAAGCCACCCTCATTAAACACGACCAAGATTCAAAACTTGATCTCCCTAGTAACGGCATTCCAATCTACTGTGAAATTAGCGCAATTGACCACGACGTCACTTGGGCAGGTTTTAATTATTTTTTTTTTAAAAATGGCTGGGGACCTTATGTGGTTTGAGATATAAAAGTTATTGTCTCGTAAAATGTGTTTATTGTGATGTTCTTACTTTTCCCCCTGTACCCTTCATTTATATGGGTTGTACATTTATCTGTTATTTATTATATTATTCGGGTGCATAGTGAAGGGCCTGTTGCTTAGAGAGTCCAGTACAGGCTTTGCGAAATTATCTTACATTTAATTATAAACAATCTAGTTTCAGTGACCACATGGTCAAAGGCTTACTCTCGTATTAGACTAGACTGCCGATGACAGGGAAATCGGGGTTCCAGACCTGGTTGGGTGTAATGAGGATGGATTTTTAAAAATGGTTTTCTAATCTCCCTCGTCATAATATGTACATTTCCTGTGAACTCACTTCAACCTTCTT
Organism: Timema californicum; assembly: GCA_902141385.1. Lineage (NCBI taxonomy): Eukaryota > Metazoa > Arthropoda > Insecta > Phasmatodea > Timematidae > Timema > Timema californicum. The sequence goes on along the minus strand of CABFOW010000539.1, from coordinate 97,426 downwards.
CATTCTTTACTCATTAGCATGGTTACAGTAGCCCCAAGGCTTCTTTGGTGCTGACTGACGGCTTTGAAAAGTTACCAGACCAAATTATGAATCCCTACGCCAAGCCATATGATCTGCAAATACATGTGTTTAGCAGCTGTCACTTCTGACAGTCAACATTTAGGTATATACAGCTGTGAGCTGTTAGTCAGCACCAGCGAAGCCATGGGGCTACTGTAGTAGGCTTACTGTACATATAAGTATAAAATGAAGAAGTAGTCAGTCGCAGTGTAAAAAACAATATAAATAAATTTCAAAATTAAGATGGTGAAATAAATATTGCAATAAATAAACAGCTGTACTCCCAGTAGGGAATCTATTTCCGGCCTCTCAATTCATTGATTATAAAGCCACCTTACTATTGAAACGCTGAGAAAATTCAGTCACTTTTAGATAGAGCACAACTACCATGTTGTTATTTTTTAAGCACCACGTTTTACTACTCGTTCGCGCTATACGCTTATGTAAAAATTAGATCAATGGTTTATAATTTAGGAAGGATTAATTTAAAGGAAATGAACCCGCGTTTGCGTTAAGGGAGATCGGAAAGCAATTTAGGAAACAATTACAATCACCCTTAGTACATCTAACCGAGATTCAAACCTCGACCACACCGTCATCGGCGGTCTATTCCAGCACGAGAGTAGCGTGTTAGACCCCGTGGCAAACGAAGCGGGTAACTATCATGTTACAAAGTAGAAAGATAATAGTTTTATATGATTGTCTCGCGAGTTTTAAAACATTTTATCAGTATGTTATATGATTGGATTTCAAAATCAGATAACTGGAAATGGGTAGAAGGGTGACATACCAATCACGACGGGTGAATATTTTACTCGCACAATTTGGTTGCATATAGCTAAAAACACTTTAGAATTCAATGTGTCGAAATTCCATCCATGTGGCTTTCAAACATTCTCGTCATTTACTTGACTTCCGTAGCACTCTATAGCTAACTGTATTGGAATATGTTTACAGTTTCATGCAGCGTTTGTATTCATTATAGCTTACAAGCTGTTCCTGGGTTAAACGGCTAAACTTTGGGAAGTTTTAGTGGATAAAAAAATTAACTCAAAATATATTTTGGAAATTTGCTTGTTTTAGGTTCCATTTCGTGTGAACAACAACAAAAAACTAAATAGAAACACGTTTTTCTGCAGAGGAACTTGGAAATGGTTTAATAATAAGTTTTTGGGAAGACGGATCGGTCGTGCAAGAGATATGGATTAGCCTCTGCATTCACCTGATTTAACACTAATAGATAGTTTTTTAATGGGAATATCTAAAGCATAAAGTTTATGAAGTGCCTGTTAACGACCTTAAATCATTACGACAAAGGATAATGCAAGCGTGCGAAGAAACAACAGTCACACAATGTCTGTCAGCCGCTTGTCCTGTCATTCATAGGTGTAACCCTTGCCTCTGGTTTGGAGTTCATCAATTTGAGCAAAACCAATAAAATATTTTTTTCATTTAATACCGGGTTATCTATTTTGTTTTAGTTTAGGTTTTTGCCGTTCGGGCGAAAAGTAAACTAAAACGAGCAAATCTCCAAAATACATTTTGAGTTAGTTTTTTGATCCACTAATCCACTATCATGTAATGATATTGGTTTAGATTAATATAAATTATATAAAAAGTCATGGATGAAGGTAAATTTTATTTAAAGTAATATAGGTAGAGTATCCTTTTAAGATTCATCCATGAAGAAACACGCGCTTCTCAGAAACAATATGAAAAGGATTTCACCACTAAAATATATTTTGTATACCATCATTCTTGTTAAAAGGAACAACTTCATAGTATTTGGAAAAGGACGCCATTTCTCTATTCCAATAAGAAGTTAGCCTTCACAAAACCTGTCACCAGGACTCTTTATATTGTTGACCAGGGGAGAAAAATGCAAGGGGTATGTTATATATAAACCATTGTGCGTATGTTTAAGGCATCTCCAGGATCCAAACATCTACACCGAGATCTCGCCCACGCACGAGTCAGTCAGAGCCACACACTGGCAGTCACAGTCTAATATAACTTACATTAATATCACAAGTGGGCAGTGATATAAAACATTTAATTGGAATATGTATACGTAATTAACAGGTGTCATTTAAATAAATCATGTGTGAATAAACAGCCATCAACAGTTCCATTTCTTCAATTTTATTAATATTCCGATTTAATTAGTGCTTGAACACGAAGCTATAAACAGCTAGTTAAACGGTATATTTTCCGTACAGTGATGATAGGCCATCGATCACGGAGATTTAGACAACCTGTACATCATCACAGAATTATATCAGGGAATTAATCCGCAATATTTCAATCGACGCCCAATGCGGGGCGATTGATTCCATATTATTTCAATTATATTATTTCAATCGACGCCCAAAGCGCGGTGCCACTAATCCATATTATTACAACCACTTCCCAAAGTTTAGCTGTTTAATCCAGGAACATCCATTATACTACACCACTTGTTTATGTATAGTGACTTGTAAAATATGTTAAAGCTTTTGAATGCTACAGGAGAAATAAGAAGGAGAGATACACAACATATATTTTCCAGGACAACACATTTTATAACTCAAGTCCACCCCATAAGGACCCTAGACAATACTTTTTAAAATTATTATTATTATTAGCACCGCGTCTTACTACCCGTTCGGGTTATACGCACTTACGCTAATGTGTAATGGTAGTAATCCGAACCACGGTGGAGGCCTGGCATTCCCCACATTCACAAGATGTCTTGTCAGAGGTGAAGGAAGGGTTTGGTAATTTTTTTAAATTAATTTTAAAATATGGCTTGCCCTAGAAGGGGATACTGGAGTTGTAATCTTGGTTGAGTCTACTGAGGGTGGTTTTTCCTAAATGTTTTCCCACTCTCCTTTCACTAAATTTTGGGTTGACTAGTACCTCTAAAAAGATCTTCCTCATCCTTGCCCTATTAGAATAAATACCATACATGCGTATTGTCTGAACATGTAATAATACACTGTGATCAAAAAGAAAAATTTCAATATGACCGAAACCTCTTGTAGCCATGACTAAATTTTATTTGAAAGGTTTCGTGATTGTCTAACAGATATCAGCATTAGTTCAATTTGAGTAAAAATTGGACATTCCCTCCTTCATTTAACTCACAAAAACTTCACACAGTGGGTAAAATTGCTTAGCCTTGAGATTCCATACTACCCTTTCGGGCTATACGCATTTACACTAATGCGTAATGGTAGGGTGAATGTGAGATGAAATTGAGGACATACAGTTTAACGTGGGATCCAAACTACGGTGGAGAACTAGCAATCCACACATTAACAAGTTGTGATTAATACACGTCTTGTCAAAGGTGAAGGAAGGGTTTGACAATCATGCCTGTGCCGGGACCGAAGATTGAACCCCGGAACCCGAGCAAAGAGGTTTGACACCTTACCCCTAGACCGCCATGTCACCTGCATTCGACTAAAGAAGCAATTACTCTTGAACCAAATCATATCTAAGTGTGGTTTCTTAGCATTATTCACTGGACGGCGACAAAAATTAAATCAGATAAATAATTAAACATTTCAAAATAATCTTTATTTCAATTTCATTGTATTTTACTTTCTCAGACCAAGAGAAAGTATTGTGATCGCGAAGAAATTCTATATCGAATAAGATACACTTTTATATTTTAAGTCAACACGAACCCAAAAAAGTGGATTTTACTATTCTGTTTGTTTGTATGTCTGTCTGTCTGTATTTCCCTGGCCACGGATCCCAAAACAGTTTGATGGATTTCGTTCAAATTTACATTTACATTTAAATATGATTACATTATCATTTTGAAAATTATCTTCGAAGCTATAATACGAGAAAGTTTTGTGATTGTGTCATACCATTTATTTTAAAATATGGTAAAGTGGTAAAATAAAAACTGGGTTTTAAGTATAATATAAAATAAAGATGTGCTACGATGTGACTGCCAGTTCGAAATGTATTATTTACCTATGCTAGGGGCTATACGTGGGGCTGGATGGGTTCTTAATGAGTGGTCCAGTCTCTTCTGAGTATTTTAAAAGTTTAGACCACTCAGGTGTAAAGTTTTTTATTACTTGTTTGAGGAGAAAATAGGTAGAGTTTCAGTAATTCGGAGTTCATTAAAAATTAAATGGAGTCCCCCTCAATAATAACCTTAAACTTGTATATGTAGATCCAAAAAAAGTGTGTGTAGGCCTAGACAATCCACTATATATAAGAATGGCATTGTGGAAAAAAAATATTTTCTTGCGTTCAACATTGCCGATATTTTACTATATTATTATTATTATTATTATTATTATTATTATTATTATTAGAAGTAGTAGTAGTGATATTTTAGAGGCTTTCATTTCCTATCAAAAGATACTGTTGGAGATCACATGACTTGAAGCATGAATATGTGAAAGTATAATATATAGTTACTTTTATATACGTAATATTGTAGTAGAATTATGGTGTGGAAAAGTTATTTATTTTTTAGCACCATATCTTACTACCCGTTTAGGTAATAAGCATTTGGATATTAATATTTGAAGGATGAGGAAGCTTTAAACAAGAGTAGTATACCCGATTTACTGTTGAAAGAGAATGGAAAACTATTTAGGAAAAAACAACCTCTTATACACTAAAGCAGGATTCAAACCCAGAGCTCCCCATCATCGGTAGTCTAGTCTATTGCTAATGTGACATCTAAATACGTTGGGTCACCGCGATGGGTCTCATAATATAAGTCATATGCTGAAACTATAGTGTAGTTCCAAAAATAAATTCCATCTCGTTTAGTTAGAAACATTTTGTCCTTTATAAAAAGCTTGAAATCTCTTTAATATATAAAAATTAATGTCCTCTGAAATGTAAAAGTGCTGTAACGTGCTAATTGCTCACCCAGTTGAAAGGAACCTCTTATCTCGTAGAGGATCCCCAAATTTAATGTATCCCAAGTAGTACATTTTGGAGGTACTTCACAACAGAATGAACTTACCTAGAATAAATTTGCCGATTTATGTAATGATATAATCAAATACGTAAACAATTTTCCTTTTTCAACACCAGGTATTCTATAGATAGTTTAAAAACTATATCTAGTTACGGTTATTGAGTAATCATTTAATTCCGTATGCCAATCAAATCTTTATTTCTATTAGTGTGTGCAAAGGGATATACACGTACTGCTGGCATTGTTATTGGCACTCTAGATTTTTACCAAGAAAATATTACTTTTAGTAAATTCCCTTTTCTTAATACTTTTTATCTCACCTTCAGTAAGATTCTGGAGCAAATTATTTTAATACATTATTATTATTAGCACCGCGTCTTACTACCCATTTGGGCCATACGCACTTACGCTAATGTGTAATGCGAGGGTGATTGTGAGATGAAATGGAGGACCTACAGTTTAACGTGGAATCAGAACCACGGTGGAGGCCTGGAATTCCCCACATTCACAAGTTGTGATTAATACACGTCTTGTCAGAGGTGAAGGCAGGATTTGGCAATCAGATAAATCTGTGCAAGGACCTAGAATTGAAACTCGGACCCCCAGTACAGAAGTCCGACACCTTTAACCCCTAGACCACTATGTCCCCCAATACACTCTAATGATCGAGTGTATTTTATTATTGAATAATAGTAGTTAGCTGATAGCTTAAACGAGTAGTGAAAGACTTAAGAACCTCCCCACCCTAACATACTTAAAGTCTGTTCACGCTAGGAATTGATTTCTGAAAAGCCTTTTTCCCTACCAGAAATCTATTTTATAGTAGGATATTGGTAGGAAAATAGACCTTTCAAAGAGTATTTCCTACCGTGAATGGAGTATACCTATAGTTAGTGCGTAACTTTTTTCTACCTATATGATCGATTAATATGACCATATTAACGGAATGAGGCATGGAGTATTTATAGACGAGTCCAACCACTTTTTCACGCGTACTCCAGGTGTGGGTACTCCAAAACTGAAATTTAAAAATTCAAACTAAAAAGATAAGTTCATTAACCCTCCATTATTGCAAGTGTGTCTAGTACTTTATTGAACGTCAGGCTCACTTTGTTGAAAATTATGGTGGGTTTTCCTAAATGATTACCATGTGTACTAAATGTTGGTATATTCTTGTAGTGTGTTACTTTCCTCGTCCCAAACCCCGAACAGGTTATATTTTTTTCTTGAACTGTCTCACTATCCGTCCTGATTATAAGCTTATTTACTAATTGCACTAATGTTTTTAAGTATAATGTTCGCTATATTTAGAAGAAGAGTACCTGCATTTGCATGAAGGAAGTGTAGAAGCCCAGATTGTAAAAACAACTCTCAGTACACCCANTGTAGTGTGTTACTTTCCTCGTCGCAAACCCCGAACATGTTATATTTTTTTCTTGAACTGTTTTACTGTCCGTCCTGATTATAAGCTTATTTACTAATTGCACTAATGTTTTTAAGTATAATGTTCGCTATAATTAGAAGAAGAGTACTTGCATTTGCATGAAGGGAGAGTAGAAGCCCAGATTTTAAAAACAACTCTCAGTACACCCAACCGGGATCTGAAACTCGATATACCTGTCATTGGCAGTCTAGTCTACTGCGAGAGTAGTACGTTAGACCATGTAGCCACCAAGGTAGGTTTCTAGAATTTGGCGAATAAAATATATTATTACTGTCACCCCCAAAAATGGCGACATGGTGATACTTCCTCGTGAGGGTACTCTATGTAATAGAAGTTCCTCTAGACTCATCACAACCTCCCAACCTCCCCATTTATACCCCAACGAGGCTATAGCCACTGACCCATCAGACGAGTTCTACTGTAACGTGACGTCCAGGCCAAGCGTTAACGGCTNGGTTCGGGGTTAAAAGGGGGGGGGGGGTAAATGTGCCATCTCCTTCCCCTTCCCCTTCCCCTTCTCCAAGAGCGAGTCCAAGAAATTCCTCAAGGAAATAGTGCGGAATAATAGGGCGAACGAGATTTTCACGCTACTGAGCAATACGTCGCATCCCCTCGTGCGAAAAAATAGAACATGCATAGTGGGGTTTTTTCCCTCTTAAAAACATAGTTCCGCTTCTTTTCGTTAAGGGTTATGGTATCATTTTTAACCTCTTGTTACCCTTGTTTTGACAGTAAATATATCTAAGCTCACATCAGGGTTCACATAGTCGTATCACTCCTGAAATATATTTATCCATAGGTGATTGAGGGATCGGAGCATAAATCTCAGTTGTGTGTTATAGGGGTGGGTTTCCCTAAATTATATCCCACTTTTTTCTCACACAAATGCAGGTACATTTCGTATATATCAAACCATCTTCTTCCATATTCCACTAGTAAAAATATTAAAATAGCCGCAGTGGGTGGTATGATGGAATTCAGATGTATAATTTTAATATTGCTATAGCCTTAAGATTATAAGTTATTTCGTTTCTCTAATAGTTGGGAGTATATAATCAAAATTGAATATTTACGCTAGTGTAAACTACTCGGGTTTGAGAAATCCAATTTTTTCCTTGCGTATAACCCGAACGGGTAGTAAGACGCGGTGCTAATAATAATAATAATAATAATAATAATAATAATTTCCTCTTTTCGCCTTTCAATAAATTACCGTTAATCTTATAGTAAGATATTTGATTCAATAAAATCATTGAGGAAGACCTATTAAAACCCTAGAAACAAAGTCTTATCTTAATCGGTATAAAGGTTTCGGCTCTAGGTCAAGATAAAAATACACCAACAGATAGAGAGATGGCATCATGAACACAACCTTTTAGATTTGTCAAAATCAATTATTTTCTTTTTAATAAAGGCAATCTTTTCCCTGAATGTGACAGTTTTCATTCCTAATTAGCTGACTTTTTTGGGCTGATACTGTACAGTTTATCCTTTTGGTAAATACTGAATGCCTTTTTTTAAAAGTCCAGCTTTCAGCACAAGCTTAATTATCAGTCTAGTATCATAATACGGAGTGGATTATCTAAGAGAAAATATGACACTAGCCTTGAAAAAGGGTGAAAAAACCATTGCAAAAAGTCATACACGTAAGCTAACACTACCCTTAAGGCTTCAGGTCAGGTAGTTAAAGAATTTTAACAAAATGTATTAACACTTAAAAGTAAATAGTTTCAATTCTATAATAAAAATAAAATATTTTAGAAGGTATTTCGATTTAGTATCGCTACTATCTAATGATGTTCTAAAACACAAATAGAAAAATAAAAAAACACAAAACAGTCATAAAACTAAAAAAAAAAAAACTTTTCACGAAAGCATTTAAAAGTGTAATCTCGAGTGAACAGCCAATAAAATGAAACAATAAAAGTATATCTCTAAATAAAGCGTTGATTATGTACCGCCTGGAATTTAATCCCTCGAACTTTCGTCCCTGGTTTATAAAAAAAAACCCATCATACCACCTTTCTGTTTTAAGGGCTGGAACGGCCCTACCAAGTGACGCCATAATCGGCTCAAGGCATACACCACTGCAAGAGCTCGCTACTAATAAACACAGAGATGTGTGTGTGAGTGGTCTTTTACTACGTTCCACTGGAAGTTGTTTTGAGAGTCGTCGCAGGAAAACAATATCAAGGCAGGTTTGGGTATGAGAACATTCCTTTATAGCAGTGTTTCTCACAGTGTGGTCCGCAATGGCCAAGTAACTGGTTCACAGGATCCCAACAAGTTGAATAAATAGCAATAGTTAGGTAAAAATAGAGAAAAAAATTATTTAAAATATTATTATTATTATTATTATTATTATTAGCACCGCGTCTTACTACCCGTTCGGGTTATACGCACTTACGCTAATGTGTAATGGTATGGTGATTGTGAGATGAAATGGAGGACCTACAGTTTAACGTGGAATCCGAACCACGGTGGAGACCTGGCATTCCTCACATTATTTAAAATAAAGACGTTGTCTACTCTAAATGAAATAAATATTTTTCTTAAATTGATAAAACACAAAGAGATGTAAATGTTGACGTTTTCAATCATCTTTAAACTTCAACAAACACTACATAAATAACAAAACAATATTTTCTTAGTGATTCCAAGGCAAGATCTACTTTTGCTATACTCCCCTGATACAAAAATCACTCCATGAGTAAAACAGAATCAGGTGACCTGGCGGTCTAGGGGTAAGGTGTCAGACTTCTGTGTTGGGGGTCCGGGGTTCAATCCTAAAGGGTTTCAAAGCCACTCTCAAAATAAAATTCCGTCAAGAAGAGTAAAAAAAAAATCTTTCTCGTGGTTCGTCTTATATGACAAGAAATAGCTGCAGTCCTTCCTAACTATCGTTCGGACGTGTTTACATGACGGTAGTAAATTTCAATTTAATTTGAAATGTGATGAAGGTCAGTCATATTATTTATTAATACATCTTAATATAATACACTACTAGGCGACTCATGATTTAACTAATTTTTGTAATTAACAACTTCTGTAGTCTAGCATGAGTGTGATATCAGGAGTTGTATACCAAAAAAACCATGGCGTTAGCTTGCAAGTGAGGTATACCGACAAAGCAGCCGCCACACTTTGTCGAAGATAGTGTCAACATTAGGGTGTCATGTAGTTAGACAACAAACCTTACGGCCATTAATCTAAGTTTTCTGGAACGGAGGCAAAACTAATTTATTCAAGTAGCTCCTCATTTGCTCTCAAGAGGTTACCCCATTACGGACTCACTGTGATACAGAAAGATCTGGAAGACCCAGACCATAGGTTGGGAACAGTAATGGATGTAAAGTAAAAAGCATAGCGGCATTAGACAAGAAACTTTCTGAATGAAGAGAAAATGTTGTCGTTAAATTCCAGGACAACCTTGACAGATATTCAATAATTATTGATTTCAACATGTGAATAAAATTATACTTTTTTATGTGTTTACTATATAATTATTTAATCTAATTTGGTAAAAAAAGTGTTTTTCTTTTTNTATACTTTTTTATGTGTTTACTATATAATTATTTAATCTAATTTGGTAAAAAAAAGTGTTTTTCTATTTTTTTTAACTGTAAAAATGCTGTTTTTAACTCGCGTCTCCTTAATCAGCAACTAAACAGATATAAACAACCAAACTTTAGGTGACCAGACCCAGCTCTTACGGTCTGTACCAGCGAAACAGTCCAGTTGTGTCCAAGAGACGGGGACTTCACTTTCACCTATCCAGCACAACGCTTGGAAGAAAATAGCGTGGGGTGGGGGTGAGAGGGTAAGGGTGGGCATGAACAAGGGTAGGGAGGATGGGGCTTACTAGATGGGTGTGTGTTTGTGTGTGTGTATGTGTAGGGAGTCGTATCGTCGTCTGGAATAGTGTGCGGGACCCAGTAGTAGTAGAGTTGGTGGGAGGAAAACTTTTCTCTCCCTGGTTTGTGGGTGAAGGGTGTGGGGGTCGGTTTTTGGTGACTGTAGAGTTGTGTGGGGAGGGGAGGGGTAGTTGTTGAGAGGGGGGTGTACATGGGACTTAAGTAAAGAGTAGCAAAGTTTCAGTAATGCCGGGAGACGCGAGAAATAGGTATTATTTTTGTTAATGTTTTTTTTCAATTCTTCGCTATATTTGTTTACGTAAATACTATGTTGTGGTTGATTGTTTCATTAAAATGTTATTACGTTCAATAAATGCAGGCAAACACTACGCGATAGATTAATAAAACGCACTTTGGTTCATTCATTTGTATTTCTTTTTTCTTTAGTTATGTATTGTTATATTAATCATCCTAATACACATTATTGGGTAAAAGAAAATGCAGGTTGAAGTTTTATTTGATATAAAATGGACTTGAAATTATAAGATAATTATATAATATATTTTTGTTTGGATACGGGATACTGTTATTTTAAGTTATGGTCATAGTTATTTAATTCAGAATCATTCAATATGAGAACATACAGATAATGGGAAATGTAAACGAAGTTCCTTTGATTTTAGTTTAGTGAAAGAATTTATTAAAATCTATTATTATCAAATATACTCCTCTTCAGACAAACAGACGGAGCTGCCGAAACCACTTTTTTGTTTACAGTGGGGCATGAAACTTTGACTATTATCAAAATCTAAAGCTAGATTTTTTTATGATCAAAATATTTCTCTCTTCCAGGGGTCGAGACAAATTTAAAAAACAATTGATTGTCATAATATTATACAACTAAATCACAAGATAAAAATTATTTAAAAAAATAACCCAACATATATTGTTCGTTTATCCATTAAAAAAAATACTTGCTATATGCTCCCTAGAAAACCATTAGTAAAAACAATCGACTGGCGAATATAAGGAATACTCTTTCGACTATTTGTAACACTTTTACGATCATTTTTCATATAATATACCAGTTTAAACAAAATCTTACGTATTATATTGACTTTAAAATGTTATTGCTTTGAGGTAATTTTCAATCTTTAGCCTATAATTTTGATATATATACTATTAAATTGTGTTTATGTACTTTAGATTTAACCTGAAAGATAGCAGTCCTACCATGAGGGCTTACAGTATAGCCCTATTTTATAGTCCATGCCATAGTGGAACCATAAAAGTAAGCTCCCAGGGTAAACAAAGTGTGAATATACAAACCTCTATTAATATATTAATAATATATAACACATTTTAATGCAAGTTTATTATATATTGTAGCTGAGTTACCATTACGCTAAAATATATTATATCCTTAGTCTTATTTATTTATTAATATAATATATTCTATAAAATTGTATGTCTGTTGACTACTTTAAGCTTTTAAGAAGATCTCACGCTCAAAGTGATCACTGAACTGAACAAATTTTCTCCGTATCTTGAAAGGAAATGGATTTTACATGAAAAAATTAAAGATAGAAAGGAAGGACAGAGTGGAATTAGAAATAATGAGAAAGTTTTTTACAGTGCTTCGTGCAGAATCTCAAAACAGTTATACTATCAAGTGCTTCCTTAAAAGTGTTCCCAATTTATTTTTAAAGAAGCAACAACATTCTATAGAAGTTTATTACTAATGAAAAGTTCTTCTTTTGTGTCGTTCACTGCTATATTTTGTTTTAAAATGACATACACTCCTATATATATATATATAAAACGTCAAATTGATTAAATATTCAAGAGCCTATTTTTTATAATTTAGTTTAAATCATATAAGATGTTATTTGTAGTTTATATAGTTTAATTTCGATCTTAAAACCATTTTATTTGAAAATATAAAACTAATAATTTCTGCTCAAGAAATCTTTTAACTAGAGACCTAACTACATTTAGGGATTATGTAAGTACAACACTATAAACATAAACTTAAATTGACAGTTTGACTTAAATGATCATTTTAATGTATACACTCAGTTTAACCAAAAAGTTTGCACCAGTCTTTCATTGATGTATTGCATTATAACTATTTTATAAGTTGCACCATATTGGAACCATGCAAGGTAAATTTGTTATCTTACAGGGTAAAAACTGGGGGTTAACATTTGTTAATCTTGAATTGTGGCAAAATTACCATGCTTGCTTAAATTATGGTGAAGCTTATGTGATAAGGTCATAATGGAGCCCATCAAGGGTGTATTATTCCAATGTAAATTAAATGCACCGATTAATATTATACTAGCAGAAGTATTTGCATTGCGTAGTTACCCGGGGCAACGCTTTCCTTTATATCAAACCACTAGAAAAAATATATCATTTTATTTCTGCTAGCCCAATTTTAAATAAATTTAAAAATAACTAATAAAAATTTTAAAATTACATCTTTGAGTGCACAGGAGTTGCTAATTTACAATTTAAGCCCTCATTGTGAGGTAGATGTCAAACAATTCTCAAGACACACAAACTCTTAATTTTAAGAATACTTTTTTTCTATGTAAAATAAATATTTTATATAGTGTTTTTCAACTGGTATGTTGGGGCACATTTATGTTCAGTGAAATTTTGGCGAGAAATCAAAAAGTATAAATAAATATAACCAATTATTAATATTTATAAGTCTATTATGAAAATTATTATTAAAATAGCACAAGAATTTTTGTTATTGAACTTCTTATTCTTAACAAAATATTATTACTCGTATTATAGTGATAATTTTCCATTAAGAAACTGATTGTGTGCCTTGGCAATAATTTTAAAACCTTGTTCGGTGAGCCGTAAGTATAACAAAAGCTTAGAGCCACTGGTTTAGTGAATATATATATTTTTTGGTAACAAACGACGGTTACAGAATCAAACAAACTCTTAACCTCACAATAAATAAATGTAAGATATTATTTGACTACCAAAGAAGAAGAAAGACGACCGAACTTTTAAAGCACACGTTTACTTTATATATATATATATTATTTTATTTTTCCAAAATTTAATATACCTTCTTATTTCTGCACGAATGATGAAACCCTTTTACCTCAAAGCTCTATGTTTGAAACGTAGGGATTTTTTTCTCTCTACACGAGGTCTATACGTTAACAACTCGTAACGTAGTTACGTTCCGGGGATACTCCACATATTCTAATTACTACTGGAACGGATATTCAGTCCTTCCAGGGGGATGTATGTAGAAAGAGTGAGGATGGGGGAAACACCCCGCCCGAAGGGTTTAGTCGAGTAAAGGGGTAGTTTTACTACGGCCGGGGTGTAACTGAGTTAGTGGGCAATAAACGAGCTCATGAGTACCTCGGACGGATAACAGCATCAAGCTTTGGACCAACCAGACACGGGGGCTTGAGAACGAATGAGGTTATCAACGACAAGAGTGGGGTGGGGAAAGAGGGTGTAGAGTGTTGGATATGATGGGTAAGTTTGAGAAAGTGAGAGATACATCTTACTCACTTATACTAATCAAGTCCAAACTTGTATTTTCCTAGCTTTGGAAGCATTTGGTAAAATTAGGTGAGTGATTAGGCTCGTATCACCTCGGTTGGTCGAGTTTGTTCAATATCAAAAGCTGTGACGGTGATGGTTTTATCCAAGGATTGATTTTCTATCCCCTATTTAAGTGAATTTTGGTTCATATACTTCCAAATAAATCCTGATTTTCTACCAGATTAAATGGCTAGGTTCTGAATGAATATTTTTAATCAAATAGTTATATCATTGTTGATTTAAAAACTAATTTAATCCTAAGGCAACACACACTTCTCAACACAAAAACATTAAAATGTAATAAATGTGTATTATAAGTAGTGAGGTACCTACAAACAAATACTAAAATCAGGGATTAAACCAAGCTTACCTCATTCCCGCCCTTCACCCCTCTAATCAAAATTCAAAATGTATTTAATAAAGTTAAAGTAATATTTAACACTATTTCTTGTTTTAGTGAAAAAATTTAATATCTTATCAAGAAATTGACGTTACACATTAAAATCCAGAAAATGTAGATTTTTGTTTTGATTTTTTTTTCAAAGCCTCTTAGTTCTTGTTCAGGCTATAAGCAATAATTAATCACGACAGTTGAATATAAACGAGGAAGGTAAAATAGGAAACCATCTAGAAAACACCAAAAGTACATCTATCTAGAATTAAAATGCCAATCTTCCTCGACACCATAAGCCATCCAAGTGTGAAGTGTTAGATCATAGAGCGGGTTGATGGAAATAAAGAATGGGATGAAATGGAAAACAAAATTTTGTATGTAAAAATATATATAACTATAGGAAAATTAAATTTTTACCCTGCGCCAAAAATAGTTGATCATTATAAATCCCCAGAGGTAGAGCAGGAAAGTCCTAATGCATGTTTGATGGGCATACAGCGCATCATTTATCCCCCTCCCCCCACCTTCCCAAACACCACCCTCATCAGCTTTACTACCATACCTCAACCCTTTCCATTTTCCACGCTCTCCGAAGTGAAGCTGACGACTTTGTTATCGTTCGGCTCCTTCATTGGCCTATCTAGATTACTCAGCATTTGAGGTATGGAAATTTCTCCCAGGTGCTTGGAGAAATATGGAAGCGAGGTGTGGGGGGAAAAACAACCGTTGCCAGATGGCGTTATGTTATCCCCTTCGTTTTAAATGATTTAAAGATTAAGATTACAACAGCGCCATTTCCGTTTAATGTTTGAACTACCGATGTGGCTAATGGAAGCGTTCAGTCGGCAATATACCAACATCGTTGGGGTACGCCGCAGACAGAACTTGAACAAACCCGTATCAAGTTTGTCCAAACGAGAAATTAGATTCAAGAAATGGTACCGAAATGTGGTTTTCCGCATATGTCACCTGGTAACAGTGAAACTAGGATCAGTCTAATAGTGTTGTTGCTTTATTTTATTTTTATTTTTTAAGATATAACACGTTAGAATCCTTACTCCTCGAATTCAATGTTATTAGAGAGATTGGGTATTCGTAAGAATCTCGAAAAAAGTATCTTGAATATAGCTATGAAGACCTTGACTTGATACAAAAAATCAACAAAAAGAAGTACAAAATTGTATTATTATAAATAATTTACGATAAAAGTGTTCTCATTTCTTGTTTATGACATAATATATACATTATAAAAAATAGCAGTTTTCAGTGTCCGCAATCCCTCCTTATACGACATTTTTAAATTAAATTTTTAATTTGTTCACTTTAAATAAAATTTAACATTCATTTTTTAAAGATTTGAGGATTTGAATTTGGATTCGTGAATTGATAGAAAATTTAAGTTTTGTGTTCGGATCAGGTGCACTGAGGGGAATAAAAAAAAAGTCTGCCACTTCAACTTCAAGCAAGTTTAGACACATTTTAACAAAATTATACCTTCATAATCACTATACAAGCGTGGTTATATCTGAATTGCCTGAGTGGGTATTAAGATACCGGAAAAAAAATGGCGATAAAACCCACAACATACTAACTAGATTTTATTTGTTTATCTATGCTTTGATTTTATTTTTAATATAAGGAGTGATTAAATAAAAAAAATCACTCTGTAATATTAATAAAACTACGTTATTGCTCCAGAAAAACTATTAATATAGATTGAATAAATTAACATTTAAGTAAAGGGTAGTTTGGGAATATTTGATAAAATTAAATAATCAATTCTCGATTTAAATTCAGGCCTCACGTCAACATTAAACCAGATCAAAAGTGCTTAACAAGTACTCCATGTGGCAACTTATTGGGTGTGTACTATAGTCATTTGTAAATATCATAAAACATTATCGCGCTATTTTATAGCCAGACAACAAATATAGCTTAAAGAAACTCTAATTATGTACAAATTTTCTAAAGATAAATATAAATGTGTGTAAATGGTAATATAAAGCACAGCTAAATTTACATTTGTCCGATGTAGTCAGGCCTAAAATTATTTCTAGGACTCTCTAGTTATCATCAAAATAATTTACAGCTATTATTTTCAAAACTGTATTTGACAGTTCGGCAAATTAAAAAATAAAAAGACAATAAGAGAAATGTTGTGGCTATTAATAAAAATCCCATTGCACTTGTTTGAATTTAATTCCTATAACACCACAATTTTATCATCGATTCGGTCGGGTATAATATTGGGGAATTTCAGGTCACTTCACGGAATTCACTAACTCTACAATATTTTCAGGCCCTATCTA
Organism: Timema californicum; assembly: GCA_902141385.1. NCBI lineage: Eukaryota > Metazoa > Arthropoda > Insecta > Phasmatodea > Timematidae > Timema > Timema californicum. The sequence continues at coordinate 80,838 of CABFOW010000539.1, read as the reverse complement.
TCTGATGCACACCCTGTGGTAACATGTTTTTTTAAAAAAAATAATGATTTGTGTTGTTAACATTGCGTTTTAAAGTAAATATGCGAACGCTTTAATATTATTGTTTATTCATTTCCCAGGTTGGCTCAGGAGCAGTATTTTTAAACTGCAATATTTACTTTCGACTAGCAATATGTTGGATATACATATTTTAATATGGGAAATAATATATAGAACCACAGTAAATTTAATCCATATTTGTGTTTTAAATCAAATAGTTAAAATAAAATAATTATTGTTTTTTGTTCTTGTTCCGGTTATTCCAGTAAACATTTTAAGGTTCCGGTTCTATTTCCGGTTACAGAAAATTAAAAGTTCCTGATCTTTTTTGGTTCTTGATAAAGTTTTGGACCTGGATCCAGTTTTTATTTCTTTTTTATTTATTAGTCATATTACTATTATAAAATTCGTAAATATAAAAATTAATACAAAATTAATTTACAACAAATTAAAAGTTATCTATATAAAAAAATATATATCTAAAAATAAATACATCTGAATTTGAAAAAAAAAAAAGAACCCTGAGAAAAGGAAAAATAGAGCATTTCAAACTAAGATTAGGCTAAGTCAAAGAAAGAAGGGCATAGCATGCAATTTTGAAAAATAATTTAAGAACTGATATGGACATTTATGGACCTAAACATATATCTATTCCAATTCCAGCTTTTATTCATATATTTCTGGTTTCTTAAGATAACCGTTAATTTCTGTTATCGGTTCTGGTCCCAGTTTCGGTTCAACACATTGTTGTAAATCGCTTACGGTAATATTTTCTAATGAATAGTTTTAAATATGTTAGCCTAAATAAAATATTGGTTATTTTGTGTTCACTTCCAGTGTCTTGGAGTTTTCCAAGGATTAAAAGAGCTTGTTAAAACTATAATTAATATTATGTTCTCCCCCACTCGGTGCTAATTTTATCAATCACACATAGAGCTAGTTTAATTCTCATATTGAGTACTCCTCAAAAGTGGTGCTATATTGAATACAAGACATCTAACAGAAACATAATGGAATGTCACATATGAAACTGGCTCATTCCATTCTATTTTAGTTAGGGGTCGTCCTGTATTTAGTATAGCACCGCACTTGAGGCATACTCAGTCTGACTATGAAACTCATGTTAGAATATTGTATATTTAGATATTCACCTCTGACAAGACGTGTATTAATCACAGCTTGTGAATGTGAGAGTGCTAGGCCTCCACCGTGGTTCGGATTCTACGTTAAACTGTAGGTCCTTCATTTCATCTCACAATCACCCTACCATTACACATTAGCTTTAGTGCGTATAGCTCAGACGGGTAGTAAGACGCGGCGCTAATGATAATAATAATTTAGATATTTACACATCGAGTGATTATAAAAAATCTCAGATACAAACATTCCCTTTTATTTGTAATTGATCAAATTTGATTTGAAATGAAATTTATAATTTATTTTTGAAAGATGTAAAAAATACTGCATCATAAAGTACAGGCCTAATTAAGTGTCCATTGCTTAGGTCTTAAATAAAATTAGGTCTGTGTGGAGGATTATTTTTTAAATGTGAGGTTAAGTGGCAGTCGAATAAATTATTGTTATTTTCAGGTTACACTACTTTCATTTTTAGGTTATTAATTAAAGACTTTAGGTAAAGATAAAGATTAGATTAAAAAATAAGCCACACTATATACTTTAATTGATTATGTAAATGTATTTATCTTTATTTATATTTATTTTACTTCTTTATCAAAAACGCACAAACCAAATAGAAAATCAAAGACTAAATAATGGATGCGTGTGCTATGAATTGAATCCAAGCAAGGAAGGAGTTAGAATCATAAATATTTGTATATTAGACCTAATCCTTGCTTCATACTAGTGACCGTCAGTTAATGATGTTAAAACTTAGGTATTATTCTCTTGAATATTGGTGATATTGGTGATATCAAGTATAGTATATGTGATATAATTTATATTATTTACCTGCCTACTTTATAGCTGTCATCTTATCACTAATCGGTGAAAACATTTTTATAACCATTCTAAAAATAAGTATATGTTGAAATATGTTATAATTAATTAGATATTTCACCCGCCTCGGTGGCGTAGTTGGCTAACGCGCTAGTCGTGTTGAGCTCGACTGCTGAGGACGGGGAGATCGAGGTTCGAGTCTCGGTCGTGTAAACTGAGGGTGGCTTTTCCTAAATGGCTTTCCACTCTCCCTCCACGCAAATGCGAGTTCACTTCCTCTAATTCAACCTTCCTAATGCCTAATCCATTAGCGTAACTAGTACTTAAAAAGCGTACTAACCGAACGGGTAGTAAGACGTGGTTTTAATTAGATATTTCAAATTGTTTCATAATAAATCAAAGCGGTCTTCTTGATTTGAAATGTTTCGACGATGCTGAATTCGAAACGAAAAGAGATTTGACCTTTAACTTCCACCTTTCAAAATTTCACAAACTCACAATTAATATGTTGGCCAACATATTGTGTAGCTGTTAAAGTGTGCAGTCCTTCCTTCATCATTTTAAGCGTACAAAGCTAGTAAAACAATGGTCCGCTAAACAAAAAGATAGAAACGAGAATGAGGGAGAAAGAGAATGATGGAGAAGAGAAAACCATGTTGGAGATTACAGCCATTTCCCAGTAGTGAAAGGTATAACGTGTACAGTAGCAACAACACACGAATTACCACTGGAAGCATGTAGGGTTTTGATTCGTGTAAGAGATGGGGTCGAGGCGATGGGTTGGAAGGGGGGGGATGTTGGGCAGAGGGGTCGAGAGGAGCGAGTGAAGGAGAGTTGGCTTACAAGCAATCTGCTGACGACAAGCTAGTCCCGTTGTGTGACATTGCAAAGGATTGGTTTTCGTCAAGCTTGAATGGTCGTTCAGTGGTGTTTGTTTGAATGCTTGTAAGCCTTCCCTCCTCCCCCCCTTTCCGTCCTATATATCCGCAAACGTGTGTGGTTTTCCATACACACTCACTAAATTCAACTCAATCCCCCCTCTTCTCCTTTTACATCACGCGTAGTTCAATGGCGAGAGTCGGGACTATATTGGTTGAAAGGGAGGTCATGGGTGGGGGTTGTAGGCCTACTTTATAATATTAGGCTATTGTAAGAACCACGTGACCCACATCTCTGGTCGATTTGTATACATACGTTACTCTCTTAAATTGCTTCTTATAGGTTCAAATGTATGTTGAGATGTTGAGGCTTTTTTTTTCTTAAAAGGTTTCCCACTTCCTCCACGTAAATGAGGATTAATTTCCTCTCAATTATACCCCTCTCATCTGTACCTATTTTGTGTAAATATGCGTACTTTCCTTACAAATAGTAAGACGTGTTGTTTAAACATAGGTTTTTAACTCTTAATGAATATGTTGAGTACTTTTCCCTAATAAAGTATAGCGCCCTTTTCAATTAAATAAATATTTATTCAAGTGACAACATTATATATTAATTGGGGAGTAAGTAGTATAAATCATATCACACATATTATAATTAATATCGTCAATATTATTTTGGTCCAAATAAAAATACCTTATATTTAAGCTTTAACCCCATTAAATAGGGGTATGAGAGTTTGAGTTTTTTATTCGAGTTGAAATCGAGGAGAGTATTTCTAAAAGCTTTCGAGTTAGAGTCGAGTTCAAGTGTATTCATAATTTTAAAATGTCAAAAAGTAATTAAAACACATGTTCTTAAAATATAGATGACACTCATTTTTATAAATAGTAAATACTTTTGAAAAAAAAGCTAAATAATGGAAATATCAGTTTTTAAATCAGAAACAACATTTATAGAACACAATTTAAAAATAATAACAATCAAATAAAAATCTAATAAAAATAAATATTAAAATAGTTTCAACACTCATGTCTTTAAGGACATCAAAATTACACTAAGAATTATTAAAAAAAAAGTTGATAAAATGAATAATTGGATGATGGCTTGGAAATGTATATCAAAGTAGTGTAGAAACACTATAAAGCGATGTAAAGTAAGTGATAGTGATGGAAGCCAACCTTAAGGACAGTTGGTAGGCCTGGATGGGAACCAACACACTCCTCTCTTCATGTCTTCTTAAACTTCTACACTTTCCACTCCTTCAAAACTTCCACAGTTGCACATTAGTTTGAATTTTCGGGAATATTACTTCTTCATTAATGTGTCTTCATATGAAAAATAAAATATTTCCGAATATTCTAAACAATGTGCAACTGTGGTAGTTTGATTAAGTGGGAAGTGTAAAAGTTTAGAAATAAAATAGAGAAGTGCGTTTGTTTATATCTAGGCCTAACCTAACTACCCTTTCAGGTTAGCATTCCTCACTATCACTTTAAATTATTGTAGAGTGTGTCTACACTGTCTTGATAAAAAAAAAAGTAATAAAACTGACGGTTTAATAAGCTAATATTTCCCCAAAATATGCTTAAGTAACTTAATTTACCGTATAAGAAAACGTAAGAATCATAAACAATTAGAAATTTGAAATTTTTCGTATTTCGTTTATTATTCCTTAGTGTAATCGTGCATGATCACGTCTTCTGTTCCATTTCCATTCCTATGAGGATGTGCAGTTGCACATGCGCGTTGTACGGACTCTATTTAGACATTATTTTATTGAGAAATTTACTTCAATTCAATTTTTAATGCTTATAAAAGTTGATGCTAATATTTTAAAACTAAAAATAATATTTCAAGCAAACTATATGAAATATTAAATGCTTCTTTTTAATATAAATGTGGCATGTTTGGAAAAATATGTATTGCAATAAATAAGATCAACATTGGTTTTAAACAGGTAACCAACATAATTCTATAATTAAATATTAACTAAACTAGAGCTAGTTTTGTAGCTAAACGTATTAATTAATAAGCGTTTTAAATATCTTAAGTTCGAAATCATTTAAAATTATAATATATTATTAATATTAGATTTTTAGTCTAACATAAATTATTATTTTAAAAATGAACCAGGTAGAAATATTAAAAAGAATCATTCAATTATTTAGTGATAGTCTTAACTATTTTTATTTTCATAGATTTGTCCTGGCGATACAAGTAAACAACTTCAATCAAGTCAAATTGAACATGGATGAATATTTCGAATAAATGAACCGGTCATAAGTGGTTTAAAAGCTCTATTGCGCTATTAATGTGAAAATTAAAATTAATTTCAATAATTTGTTAAGTAACCGAATGATTCATATGTGTAAATGCTGATATTATCTCACTTAAATAGACTATGCTAACTATTTCGTTTTAAAAACGGATTATTAAGTACATCAAGTGAAAGCTCGAAAATGACGAGCCAAAAAATCTTTCGATTTCTATCTCGAGCTTAAGCGACGAGCTCGGTTCGAAGCTCTGAACAAGGGTACTCACAGAGTCCTTCCATTAACTGAAGGTCACTAACATGAAGCAAAGAATAGGCCTAACATACAAAGCTTTATGGTTGAACTTTCTTCCTTGCTGGCATTCAATTCATAGCACACTTATCCAATATTTAGTCATTTATATTATATTTTGTTAAAATCATCTAAGAAAAGTTTTATGCGTTTTTGATTAAGAAGATAAAATAATAAATAAAAATGCACGTGTCAGAATTAAATTACAGGGATTGTGGCTTATTTTTTTAGTGGCATTTTTCTCTTCACCTAAAGTTCTTAGTGATTAAACAAAAAATGCATAAAGAACCTAGCAAAAGAACTAAAACCCAACTTAACAAATAAGTCTAAAATTAACACTAAATGTTCATTCCTTCACCAAGAATCGTAACAGCTGGACTACAAGACTGACCCATTTAACTACAATTATTAATGGTTAATATTTTGGATATTGAGCTGGTATTGAACCAAGAAACTGTAATCGAGCTCTTTGTCTCCCAATCCTGATAATATTATCATCATGTCTTCCTACCTGTTACGCATGTATGATAGTTAGGCCTACTCTAATGGGGTAGAGATGAGGATGGAAGTATTTTAGGGGTGGTCTACCCGCATTTGCGCGAAAGGAGAGTAATAAATCATTTAGAAAAAAACACCCCCATTTGACCCTTTCGGTATTCGTAACCCAGTCTCTCCGTCATCAGCAGACCACTCTAACACGAAAGTGACGCCTTAGACCGTTCGGCCACTGAAAAGGGTAGCAAGAAATTAGTTACCTTGAAAATTTGGGATTGGTAGCATCACATTCATATTTGTCCACAACCATTCATCAACAACCACCACTTGAACGCTAAGCCCTTCTTCCCTTCTTTCCATCCACATAACCGCCACCATATTACAGTCCCCCGGAGCACATCGCCTTGCAAGGATTACAACAAAGTGTGGAAAATAGAGCTTACAACAGGCGGGGGCTTACCTTCCGGCTTATAGACCCTTCCCTGGCCGAGCTTCAGCTGAAAATGAGATCCAATTTACTGGTTCTTGACCAACATGAAAATAAAACTAGATGTGCCGTAACCCCTCTTCCCCCACCTCCATACTTCTATGTGTTAGTGCTACTGCGTGGGTGTTTGTTGCGACAGGGGAGAGATTTTACCTCCTCAATGTTGGTACAAGTGAGGCTGTCTTTGGAGGTAATAATCCCCACAGCCACCTTTACATAAATGTTAGTTTACGGGTTGAACCACTTCTTATGGTCATAGCGCTGGTGTCGCTAGATAAGAAAATGGTTCTAATCTTGCTGGAATAATATTTCGCAATAAAGGTGAGCTGGAAGACATAGTGAATTTCAAATTATTCATTTAAGCTAGTTTATTCAATTCTAAGACGTAGAATAAATATATTTAAAAACAAATCTTATTAATAGATGTTGTTTAATTTTTTACATGTATCAAAGATACATTAAATAATATCGTCAACAGGACCAGCTTGAGTATAGATTTTGTTTTTCTAATGGTTCTGATGCTTCTAATTGGTTGGTGTATAAATCAATGAGACTTAATTTTATAAATGTTTTGAAATAATTATAAAAGTACTTCATTTTAAACCTTGACAGGTAAATTCTTCAATATTATTTTCCTATTATAAAAATTTACTTTTTAAAGATATACCATTGAGGGCGTATGTTTATACATTTATTCATTTATTAAAGTGTAAGTAAGCTATTAGAAATAAATTTACATATTGGCATTGGTTAAATATATAGATAACATATTTTATAGAGTTATTTGGTAATTTTGTTTACTTATTTGTACACATAAAATATTTGTATGGTAAAATATGTAAAATATATAAGTAAATATAATAATTATAAATAACTGAAACTATTTTATAGCCATATTTCAAAATAGTCCTTCAAGAGCACAAATTTAGGTCTCTCATCTTGATGTGAACTTGATGTGATATGAGAATCGTAGCAAATGAACACACTAACCCAAATATTACAAATCATTAATTTTCATTAGGTTTGTGGTAGTTAAATTATAAATTTGTGGGTTGAATATTATCAAATGAATTTATTCAGTTAATGACATTACTTTTATAAAATATTAATATGTATATTTTTATTAAGGCTCTCGGTGACAAACCAAGAACTATTATTTAAATAATGACATCGTGAGTATGACCGATTCATAATAAATAAAAATAAATCAGTTTATTCCAATCTAATGTATTTAAAGCCTATGATTTTTTAGATTAATTAAACATAAATTGTCACAACTTATCTTGCTTTGACCCTCATGCTTCAAATAAATAACACTAATAAAGATTTAAACATTCTTAACATTTTTTAAGTTGGAATAACAAAAAGGTTATCACATATCTTATTTTTATAAGAGAAATACGGTGAGATATTTAAACTAATATCTATTTAAAGTGTACAGAAACTTTTACGATCTTATGTAGCTAGTCATTAGCCAAACTATGATCCATTTAAATAAAATTAAATTGGTAAAGAAAAAGACCGTTAAATAACTCAATGAGATGTTTAAATAAATAATTCAAAACACTAAATATAGCTAGAATATCTAGTAAGTATAAAACAACTTCTAGAAAAACAAACATTTATATAATATAAAATGGACCACTTGAATACAAGTTTACTTTTACATTATTTTTATTTTATCGGCATATCGTACTATATGTTCATGCTATACGCATGTATGATAATTACTCTAATGGGAGATATATGAGGAAGGAAGAATTTTAGGGATAATCTTCCCTCAGTTTCTTGGAACAAGAATGCAAACCATTTAGAAAAAACTACCCTCAGTGGAATCGAACTGGATTTAAACCCCGATCTCCTCTTCATCAACAGGCGAGTCTAACATAATAGTTACACGCTAGACCATTCAGCCACTGAAGTAGTTTACTCTTAATTAGAAACAACAATAATTATTTCCTTCAAACAAAAATCCACATTTTATTTATTGTTTAAAATATTCGTTTTCTGGCATTATTCCATAAAAAATTAACAATTTCTATATCTCCTTTCAATTAATTGATTTAATTTAATAATCATATTGTGAACTGCTTCGTTTGACGTTCTCGTGTTCAGGCCGCACTAGTAATTTTTGAACACTTTATTTAGGGACAATATAGAACACTACATTCCTTTTTTATTTTCAACAAAATAAAATATTACTATTATTATCACAACTAGCACCGCGTCTTACTACCCGTTCGGGTTATATGCCCTTACGCTAATGTGTGGTGGTAGGGTGATTGTGAGATGAAACGGAGAACCTACAGTTTAACGTGGAATCCGAACCACGGTGGAGGCCTGGCATTCTCCACATTCACAAGTTTTGATTAACACACGTCTTTTCAGAGGTGAAGGAAGGGTTTGGCAATCAGATAAATCTTTGACGAGATCGAGGATTGAAACCCGGACCCCTAGTACAGAAGTCAGACACCTTACACCTAGAAAGCCAGGTCACCTAAAATAAAATAAATTCACAGTTTATATACATATCAAATCCTATCGGCAGAAACTTTTCTCCAAGGTTTCTAGAACTGAATTTTGTTTTGAATATATTTCAATTGCTTGAAAAAGTCAAAGTTTTATTTTAATATAGATAACATCTATTAAAAAAACTCAACCAAGTGCTCTAGCGATTTCATAGATTACCTACCATGATTTGATGTAATCTCTAAGCTAACGTCAATCCACCTTCATATTACACTAAGTCGTTTCAAGGATGTTCAAAGTAGTCAAGTTAATACAGATTAAGCAAGCGATTAGTGGCTTGCCTTGGAGTGTTTCCACGCTAGATTTAGCCCAAACCGCAACTTTGAGTGGCTGTAATGATTCAGTATAACACTCATTGTCTAGGTATCAACCGAAATAATTTCTCTCTCGAGTTATTTAGAGCAGGATCTATGTATGATTGGTCAAATGGGGGGAAATATATCGTAATCACAGTTTTAACCAGCTATGCTTAACCTGGAAACAATGCACGCCATGCCAATGCACGGGTGGCGTGGAAGACTATAGCCTCTTTTACTCTTGAATTTGGGTGACCTGGCGGTCTAGGGGTAAGGTGTCAGACTTCTGTACTGGGGGGTGCAGGGTTCAATCCTCGGTCCCGGCACAGATTTATCTAATTACCAAACCCTTCCTTCACCTCTGACAAGACATATTGTGAATGTGGGGAATGCCAGGCCTCCACCGTGGTTCGGATTCCACGTTAAACTGTAGGTGCACCATTTCATCACGCAATCACCCTACCATTACACATTAGCGTAAGTGCGTATAACCCGAATGGGTAGTAAGACGCGGTGCTAATAATAATAATACTCTTGAAGTTGAAGATAAGCACTTGGCATTCACAATTTTAAGATTCATCACATCTTTCTGACTATCTTTACAATAAGAAAATGTAATGGGTGATTTAGAATATTTCACTATGTATTTTTGCAGTAAACTTTTTTTTTGAAACATGTATTACTACCTGTTCAGACTACGCGCATATACTTATTTTAATTACGCTTATGAGTTTGAAATAAGGAAGGTAGAGCTTAGAGGAAGAGTGAGAGGGGAGATAAAGTTCAAAATATTTTAGGAGGAACCAACCTCAGAACACCCAACAGGTATTTTCACCTCAATCTCCCTGGTCATCTGCTGTCTAGTCTATTACGAGAATCACGCCTTAGACAATACGGCCCCCAATGTAGGTGAAGTCAACAATAATTACATTTCATTTTACTTACTTTGTTATAATTGCTCAAAATTTACATCTGCATATTACTTGACTTTGTAGATTCAAATAATTTTGGTAGTTTTTGTAGCTCCAAGACACTGCTCTCTTAAACATGTTATTTATTTGATTGTTTTTTTTAGCACCGCGTCTTACTAAAAATTTGGGTTACACGCCTATCTACTAATGAAGCTAATGGTTTTAGGGATTTGGAAGGTTATACAAACAAGAAGTGCACCCGCACATACGGAGAAAATAATTTTAGAAAAACCCACCCTCAATACACCTGACTGAGATCTCCCCGTCATCGGTGGCCTAGTCTACCGGAGAGTGACGCCTTATACCGTTGGGCCACCTAGGTGGGTCACCCAAATCCTCGTAAACAACGTGGTTCCTACATATTCTTTTCCAAAATAATGTGATTCCACTTCCTATATAAAAAAGAAAGTTCTCTGACCCCTCTCATTAAATGTATTTATTAATGTTGTGGGTATTAAAACGTACTAAATTAATAATATATTGTTTAATTATTGTGTTTTATTAACATTATCTCACAACTAGATTTGTGTTTTTCACAACGACAAATATCCATGAATATGGTAATAATGTAATGAAACATGTCGGATTGAAGTAATCTAGACACTTTTCCAGTGCTGGATCTCAAAGGAGTATTGGGACAGCATTACAGATAAGACCTAGACCAACATAACCATACATTATAATTCGATATTATATCATACTTTAATATTATTTAATCAAATTTTCTGTAGTTAACATAATTTTATTATAATTATTGCAAAATAAGTTTTGACTTTAATGTGTATGTTTATATCACGTTATATTTTGTTAAATTCTTTGTATTAATATGTTAATGTGTTAACCTATTTTTTTGACTAATCATCAACTCGTTTGACCATTGTTTAAGTTGATGAAGTATTTTAACTTTCTCTAATTGTTCATGATCATACATAATGTTTCTCTAAAAACGTTTTACAATTTTTTTTTTTTTTATTTAAACATCACATTACACAATAGACCAAACTACTTTAATAACAACTTAATATTTTAAAGTAAATTTGGTTTTTTCTAGATTTTTATATCTAAGTCTTAGATCTAAAATTGTCATATTATTGTTTACTCATACTTTGTAATAGATGAAACCATATGGTAGATAACACGATTGTGTTCAATAAATTAAAATAATCTTCCTATTAAGAGTCAAAAAATATACCAAAACCCAACTATGTAAGCATTTGTTTGGTTCATAACTAAAAAATTTGTAGAAATGAACCCTTAACCACTAACTCCCTTCTCTCCCCACCGAATGAAAGATTTTGAAAATTTAAAAAAATATTAAATATATAAGCTAAATTGTTTTAACCAATTAACCTATCTTTAATATCCAATACACTAGCTTTAACACAAATATTATTATAGACGTAATTGTTTGATTTTTTACTTCTTCAAAAGTTTGCTACTTTGATACTTAAGCTAGGTCCGCACTCATATACAAAATCGTGCAACTCTTGTCTATAGATAATGTTCCACGATTGTCCATGGATAAAAGAGGAACAAAAGAGGTGTTCTGCAACTCCCTATAGACCAAAATCGCAGGTCTATGTTCTCCCATTCTAGATGGGAAACCTGAGACAAGTTGCTAAACATTTTGTAGTGTGGACGTGTGGTAGACAAAACCATTCAGTCTCAGTCCAGCTTGCCAACCTGAGAGATGCTGCTATAGTTTAACTAAATCTCGTTCCCTCTATTGATATTTTGCTTCCAACCATATGAAGCAATTCTTCGAAGTTTAGGGTAGTTAGAGGGGTAAAATTTCTAAGAGCTTAACCATCTTCTAGTTTCAATATTTTTAGAAGATTGATCTCAAATTTAGGGCTATCATAAAAAAGGTTCTATGTCCACAAAGGTTTTTTTAACCTTTATTTTGGTGAGTATTTAGTATGATTACAGGTGACCTGGCGGTCTAGGGGTAAGGTGTCAGACTTCTGTGCTGACGGCCGGGGTTCAATCCTCGGTCCCGGCACAGATTTTTCTGATTACCAAACCCTTCCTTCACCTCTGACAAGACATCTTGTGAATGTGGGGAATGCCAGGCCTCCACCGTGGTTCGGATTCCACGTTAAACTGTAGGTCCTCCATTTCATCTCACAATAATCCTACCAATACACATTAGCGTAAGTGCGTATAACCCGAACGGGTAGTAAGACGTGGTGCTAATAATAATAATAATTATTATTATTATTATTATAGTATGATTACAGCACAAGCAGCAATGCAATAGGAAGCAACGTCTTTCATGGTGTTGCGGACACTAAAAGAGGGTGCGAACGCGTGCCTAAATCGAGAGACCACCTTGAGATTTGTTAGCGATTGTCTATAGACAGTCGAGCGAGTTCTTCTATGAGTGTAGATAAGCCTTTAGGCCTACTTTTTTTTAGCAAAACATATTTAACCAATAGCTATTAAATTTGAATGTTCATTTAGACTCTTGATCAATTTTACACAATTTTTTTTTACAAACCCAAGATAAAGATTGTTGATATTCAAATAAAATGCATTCACTTTGATCATCTATACAAACCTAAAAAAAGAGGATTTTTTTTAAAATTGTCTTCAGTTATATTTTGGTTATCAACAGTAAATAGATGTTCCTTTTATTTTTTACCTCAGCTGCAGTTAATGCTAATAAATAAGAAAGCCAAAATTCAATTCATGTGTATTGAGTCATTATGCATCATACTCTTATGATGTCATTTTCTGATCTAAGGTTGAAGTGAAATAAATAGTTAAACTCCCTTGTTTCTATGGTGTTCTATCTTTGTAAAGGCTCTTAAAGTTTTAAACATCTATTTATGAGGCGTAAGACGATGAGAAGTTTAGTCTTTCTCGTTTTTGTTCTGTGTAAGCTTCTTGAAGAATACAAAGAGAAACTTTAGTGAACGGAAGGAAAACACATCGAGCAGATGATAAGAAATTTAGCCCGCACTTGTATAGTTTGTATAGGCATTTCAACGAAATCTTGAAAGAAAATAAATGTTATTACTGACATATTATGAATATCCAAATATATTTGTACACTGATAATAGCAGAGGAAACCTTTGAATGTAATTCTTAGGTTATTTTAAATATATGGTTACCCATAATATATCAACGCAAATGTGGGTTTCTTTCTTCATCTTTATATCTTACTCATTCATACCCCTATTATATATATATAATAATTTTTAGTACAGATTGACACATTCATTTATTTCAATATTTGGTCTCGAAAAGATTTTTTTAGTTTTTATAAAAATATTCACCTATGTAGTACAACATTTTTACTTTCTAATATCAAGAGAAAGTATTGTGATCGTAAAAATCTATCTCAAAAGTATGACAAATTTATAAGTTGTATGTGAACACGAAACCAAAAAATTGGATTTTACAATTATGTCTGTTCCCATGTATGTATGTCAGTTTGTCTGTCCCTGGCCATGGTTCCGAAACCGATGGATATATTTTGTTCAAACTTGATGTTTAAATTCAATATGATTATTATACCTCAAGAGAGTTTTTGATTTTTAGCCAAGCTTAAAATTAAGGTTAATTTTCTAATGAATGATTTGTTTTATTTCAAACTTTTTAGAAAATGACTCTAAAGATTTTAATTATACTGCATATTTAATATTTGTTTGACATGACAAATAGCACTGTATTATTAGTTTTTTGGGCAAAAATTCTTTGAAGGGTAGTTTACTGATGACAGATTTTTCATAAACTTGAGCTGGGTATATTGGGAGTGTGTTACATGAGTAATAACAGTGTATACTTCTTTTAGAGGTAACCAATTATTTATGGATAGCTAACTGTCAACTGATTTCTAAAAAATTTAAAAAATATTTTAATAATGGCTTTAACGATTTGGCTCCAAATGAGTATCTTGGAAGTGTTTTACATAGCAAATGACAATGTTTACTTGGTTTTGGGATAGTAACTGGTTTATGGGTAATTTATAGATACAATTTTTTTTTAATTTTCAAATAAAAAAAATCTTTATGATTTGGTTCAAAATGGGTATCTTTGGAATACTTTACATGCCAATTAACACTGTATATTTGTTTTGGGTTTAAAAATACATTGTGTGTGATTACTGATGAGAGATTTTTCAAATACTGAGAGTATTTTTAAAATGACCTTAAAGAATTGGTTCCCAATGGGTAGCCTAAGGGTGTTTTACATTACACGCTTGGTTTAGGGTAAACATTTGATAGGGGGCTTTTTACTGAGAGATTTTCGACAGTATGTATTTTGAAAATGGTTATAGCGATATTGCTTAAAATGTATTTTTGGGAAGTGTTTGACATGGCCATGACAAATAAAGCTGTATACTTATTTGGGGGTTGGAAAAAGGGGGGGGGGAGGATTTAGCTATCGGTAGCTTACTGATGACCACGTTTTTAAATTTTAAATATATTAAAAAAAAGCGATTTGATTCAAAATTAACAATTTAATTTAATCTGAGTGTAAGTTATAATAAATGTAATGTTTTGATATTTGATCTTAAAGATTAAATTCACTATGGAAATCTGTAAATAATTTTTCATGAAAATAATTTTCTAATTTTGCTAATAAAATTTTTAAGGTGATTTACAAATAATTTATTTTCGAAAATTTGGGTTTTGTTAAATTTATTTTTATAAATAATGGATCATACAAAATATTTGTTTCAAAATAAAAGTTGTTATTATGTAAAGAGATGCGTATGACCTGAACCAAAGACAATTTGTAAGACGTCATCAACGGTCTTAGTTTAATTTGGTTCGCCATTTAATTTGAGTAGTCAAGGCAGCCTTTTAGAAGGTATCACTCGTAACATTTTTTAGTAGACCACAAATATCACTTCTACAGAAAAAACAACCACATACAAATGTAATTTTCATAATTTCATGTTTCAATAATGTAAAAACAGTTGAAATAAAAGAAAACGATTAAAAATAGATTTATGTTTCGAATGTTTTAACCGCCAAATGTGACAGTAGCTCAAGATCTATGGTCTTGCAGATCATGTGGTTTGGCGAATGGATACTAATCTATAATGGATCTGGTAGCATTGTCTGGCTGTCAGTTACCGCCATTATATTAGCGAATGACTATATCCGCCAATAAATCTTAAAAGTTAATATATTAAAATAAGTACTAGTGTATACATATTAAGAAAATAAGTATATTTTATTAAATCTAGTTTTAAGATAATTTGTGCATTATATAATATAAATCCATAATACTCTTATTGGTTTCCTATTTACTTAAGGGAAAACTCCAACAAGAGAAGGAAAACAATCTTGTTTTTAATAAAAATATGTTTAAGAATGACCGGATTATTCAAACCGAACAAAAAATAAATGTCATTTTCTGATTATTGGACAACTTTATAAGGTATGTAAATAAAACATGGCCTTCATAAATGTGAGTATTTTATTCGTTATGAGAAAACTGAAGACCAAAACAAACAGATGAAAAATAATAATAAGAAGAAGAAAACTTTTGTTCAAGTTGTTGTAAATGGGAGGACGTGATGTGAAACTGTGGTGAGGGGTTGAGGGGAAGGGAGAGTCATATAATAATGACAATAAAGCCAAGATTAACAAACTCGGAGGATGGGAGTGAATATAGCACCCCATCCTCTGTTTTATTTATAAGTAACGCGAGATCTGCGTGTTCGTAAGATTTCTAATAACTGCCTACCAGTAATTTTGGAAGTAATGATACCACGTTTTCCAAACCCTTTTTGTTTTAAGAGCATCCTTAAAAAGCTCGGGATATGATACCAAATGATAGAGGAAAGGAGGGCTGTGTGCATATCCTAAACAGTACCATTCCCGGAAGTGGAAAATTCCCGGATGGATGGCTGGTATAAGAACAGACACAAAACAAACTATAAAAGGAATATAAAGAAATTGAAGAAGTTCAAGTAATAGAAAAATATATAAAAAAAGAAGGAAATAAACGTTAGAAGGAAGTGTTTTTCTCTTTATGAGAGAATTATTCAAATTGTGTGCACGATTTAATCTTGGCCCCAATTCTGTAGCGTGTACCCGACTCATGCTAAGTGATTCAGCAACTATAAGAAAAAAAAAAAGAGAAAGGGGGTGAGTTAAGAGAAAAATGTTGAGTTACATCAAAGTAACTTCGACGTCTTCACAGGACTTTGTCGCAAAAAAAAAAAAAGACACTATGTGGCGCCAAAGCTTAATCTTTTCATCTTGTCAACTCGGATGTATAAATATGTACCATAATTTGAGGAGAGTGTTATTACCAAGATCAATTTTATCAAAAGAAGATTTTTATTCATATTCCACTCGGGGTATAACATGGCTAAACGTTGCAAAAGAAAGGAAGAATTTAAACGAAATAATTCATGGAAGAAATCAACGCTATACAATTAAGTATGTATGATAGGCGAAGTTTGGGGGGATTAATAAATAATTAATTATAGCTACGGACATGAACAGTATCTCGATTATAATCGAATAAATTGAAAAAAATGACCCATGAACCTGGGGCCTTTGGCTTAGCTCAACAATGCTCTAATCACTGAGCTATCCATGAATCTTCCCATGTTCAGGGTCGTTCTTCACTCATATGTATGAGTAAGTGATGAGTCTGTCACTAGCTTGGTTGTGGCTTCATGCTACCAGTAGAACATATACATTATAATTTTCAAGTGAATCAAAGGGGAAGAGGGTATCGCTATACAAATATACAACGATAGCTCATAGAAGTCGAAGATATTCGCACGTCCATCACAGACTCTGCCTTAAAATACGAGTAAAGAATGACCTTGAGAACGTGATCATTCCTTGATAGCTCAAAGGTAGAACAATGGTGCGCTAAGCCAAATGTCTTGGGTTTAATTCCCGCGTCCAGGTGTAATTTTTTTAATTTATTCTAAAATGGTTTGTGTCAAGAAACATTTGGATATTTTAATATAAAGTAAACTTTATTGGTTGATATAATTATTTAAATTATATAAAGATTATTATAGATTTGGGTTAATATATGAATTAATAAAAACATTATCATTGATTATTAACAAATGTATATACTATACTGTAAATCAGAATTATAAAATGTTTGCATATAAAATGGGCTGGATTGTTATCATAATATATTTAGAATTTTAATATTCACAAATTGCTATACATTATAGGTTTTTGAAGGAATCCTTTGTTTATTAAGCTTTTAATATTTTTTAAAAATATTTAAATAGTTAATATATAGTATAGGTGATGACTTTACTTAATTCAATGCGTTCCACAATAAATATAAACCTAATAATACCACATTGATAAAACAAAATTACAGGTAAATTTTATTTATATCATGATAATAAATAAAATAAATTTTTTAACATATATACAAAAAAATAATAAACCACACTATTTTGAGTTGGGCTGCATATAAAACGACAGATCCCATCCTAATATCGAGGTCAAACATTTTTAATATTATTAGGCCTATACCTTCTCTATAAGAACATTAAAGGGGGAAATAAATATTAAAAAAAAAAATTAGATCAAAATTTGGCTTTCAAGTTCCACATTATCATAACTGTCAAAGTTTTTATAAATTCAAATAGTTTGCATGATTAACATTATATTCAACATAAACTATTTTTTAACAATAAAAATTATTTCACAATGAACATGAAAAGTACACGACTTATTCTCTTTTAAACCCAATGAGGCATAAGGGTTGAACCTAAACAAGACAAATATCTAGCTTTAGACCGAGCCAAATTCAACTCTTTCTTTCCTTCTTCAAGCTCCGCGATACAATTTAATATTCAGAGGAGCCAACTTATAAAAATGCAGTATAAACATCCCCGATGTGGACGAAAGCAACTTTACTAGGCGCTAAAAAAAGCACGTTCACTCCATGTTTCCAAACTTGTTTAACATCGGAAGGCGGTAGCATAACCCATTTCAAAACTTTTTCTGGTTTATACCCGCGAGCGTTCTTTATTCACTAGGTTACACAAAAACGAACAAGAGTATGAACTTGATAACGTTTAAATTTATTTTTAATTATATTATTTACTCGTATTATAATTTTAACCATACCAGGACAACCACTAATTTCTTACTACCAAATTACCCGTATTGTACAGGTTTTACAGAAGGAAATCCCTTTTTTTTTACAGGCGGATTAGATTGAAGAAAATAGTATTAAAACTTTATTTTTCATCAAACTGATGAGTATGAAGTTATGTAGCTTATGTGTAAAACAGAATGATTTATGACTGATGTGGAAATACATTTTCTAACGTTTCACATCCTTTGTTTAAGGGGTAATAAAACATGTTTGAAAAAGCGTGCTTATTTTTCCAGCACCTTTCCATCCATACAAAGACCTAATATATTTTAAAGCCTTCAGTTAAATGTCTCAATTTAACAAATATTCCATTATTTTTCCTATATTGTGCAAGATTCCCTATGATTTTCTAATTTTTTCCAGAAACAAAAAAAAAATTTGGGCTTTAACCTGTTCTCCCAGTTTTCAACTCACGTGACAAATTTGTATGTACACATCTTAACGTCTGTTTAAGCCTTTTGCAACTTACACCAATACAGTATTAAAGCATGGAGAGAGCAAAGTTTAATCAAATGCATTAGAATTCATTCAAAATATAAAGATAAAAAATATTAATGAATAAAATCTTCTATTTACTCAGCCATGAGTATGTTCCAGCCTATCAAATCTTAATCAATCCTGCTATAGTCCAATTTTCCTATGAAAGGCCTTTTGAAAATATAAACACAAGTTTAGTGGGCAACGCTTATAGCAGGTCATTATATAATAAGAGCTATTTTATAGGTTTGGATAAAATCAATCAAAAGTGACTCGACTGGCGTATGTATCTATGTAAAAAAGATCAAGTACATATTCTAGCTTTCATAATTATAAGGCCCTTAATTTAAAAAGTACACAAAAGCTTCCAAACCATTTCTACCACTAGCAGCTCCAAACCGCATTTGTTTGAAGAAATTGTCAATCGTATTATTTCAATAAATTTATATTTTGAAAATAACAGCTGACCATTTTACAAATTGTTTTTTATTATTTTATTAATTAATAAAGTAAGAATTGTAATTGATCTTTTGAGGAATAGTGATTTTGCTCATAGGAATTATTGTTGGTGGACTTAGGCTTATTATCTTAGCTACAGTAGGTTGAAAATGTATAATTCATTATGTAAAAACAGGTTAACTGCGAGTTATTCACATATCAACCCCTTTTATCCTACCGTGGGCATTTTAAGGATTTAATTCAATCTTTCCCTTTCCTGTTTAAAATTTTAAAAAAGACCTCATCTAAACCAAATTCTAGATCTAAGTTTACGATAACGATATTCATAAAACCCTCTGGTTGGAGATGATATCATAATTATATAACCAGACCCTCCTACCAAATATATTATTTTCTTCTCCAATATGAAGCAGTAGAAAATAAAAAAATGTATAAACTTAAGTTTCTATTCTCATTTTTTATTTAACATATATCTTGTTCTATTATTTTCTCGAATAAAAATGCTATTTTTTTTTCAAAGTAACAAATGTAGCCCAATATATACATACCTACCAAATCTAAGTTTCTAATAAAAGAGTAAAACCTTCAAACTCGTCTTGATTGCCCTGGAAAAAGCTCAACCGCTCGGAAATAGAATAACTCACGAAAGAAGGGAAAATATCATAGAAAATTTATCCCACTCTCTGTGCATACAGAATGTATAAATGTAAATATGTAAGGAAAGAGGGTAAAAGAGAGAAATGATAACGCTTTACTAGCTACGTCAAGAGTCTCAGCAACATGTCAGAGGTCGTATTTGAGGTGTTATTAGAATCCGAGTGCGTGTATAGGGGTGGTTTTGAACGACTGAGTTACTGATAGGTTTTTTTTGTATATACATAGTGAGGACTAAGTCTCCCTCATTATGAACAAGATAAACCTCTCCCCATCTGAAAAAGGGAGACGAGTCATGTTAGACCACAGCCTAATCCTCATGCGGATTAGTTTCAATTACTTTGAAAAGCAAACAAAGTCACAGACATGGTCATATAAGATTAGAAAGCTCGTGGGAGAATTTACACGCTAAACAAGAAGTTATAAAAAAACAATACAGCACCAAACATACGAAACAGATTATAAAAAAACACTGTGCTGAAAGTAAATGAATGATATTCAAAGTCATTTCATTTGGAATGGGATATGTGTTTTGTTTAAGTTGTTAGTATGAACATGGGAATTCAAAGTAAAACTCTTATTTTTTTACATTGTTTGAACTTTTTTTTGTGGGAAAATAAAATACAATGAAAATATATTCATGTAAAATAATTAGGTATATATTTATTATTCATTTATGTACAATGCTCACTTATAAAAGGTATATATATATGTAACATTAAAAAACGTAAGGGATGGCAAAATTTGTAAAAATAAGGTTTTATACATTCAGCTAAATAAAATGAAGTACGGCTATAAGCGTCTAAATGAAACTACTGTTTTAAGAGATCCAATGTAGAAAACTTTATAGCTTATTTTGATTTATTTTTACTTTATATTCTTAGTTATAAGTAAAAAAATATTGTAAGGTGCACAACATAAACTTTTCTTTTATCTTAAAATGGAGGCATTCATTAAATACCTGTAAGATTTGTGAAACGAAATAATATACATTGTTGTAAAAATACTCCAACAAAGAGCGTTAATTAAATAATATAATCTGTTACAACCAAACTTTAATTTCATAGTGATTTATAAAAATATATATTTGTTTGTATATCATAAACTGTTGGTTTAATACAATTATATTTCAAATAGTAGATTTTTATTTTTAACTCTAGAATTCTAAACCTCTCAGTGTGAGACATGAATGTTAAACACTCATAAATTTTATAACTTTACATTTAAAACATAATTTTATTACATTATTGACAACATGATAACTATTCTCAACAAGTTAATTTTGTTTGTTTGTAGATTGTCGTTCTTTTTACACAACTTCGTCACATGATACACAGGATGTCGCCCTGTTTTCTCCACAGAAGCTACGAGAATAGTCGCTGCAAAATGTCGTAGCCCTGCACCCTTGGTTTAATTTGTAGTTTTCGATTATTTAGGGCTTATTTTTGTTTTCTTGTTTATTATCATGTTCTGAAGTATAATAGGAAGCAAGATTACAACATTGTTTTGTTTTAGTTTGTAAGATACCATTGTCACTATATTAGTAAAATGTTTCATTAATGCTAAACACTCGTACATTTTACGTTGAGTTTCTTCTACAGCACAAATAAAGCGCGTTACAAAGGAAACACTATCCGAAATAGTGTGTTTTCAAGGTCAACTAAAGGTACTGGAGAGGGGATTGGTCTAGCCCCCGTGTAAGGGAGGTAACATGACAACCTTGCACACCCTAGTAGTCAATTTTACAAGGAGTAGCATTCTAGGGTTAATATTACTACAACTTTCTAATGAGAGATTATTTCGTATCTGAAATAATTCTGGATGTATGATCTTAGTTGGAAACACATCTGCTAATGTAAGGTACCCTTATGTCTTTTTAATGGAAAAAATGAGTATAGGATTTTTTTTTGTCATGTTACTCAATGTCTCCATACAAAGTTTAATCAAAATTGTTGAGTGACTTTCGAGAAAATCGATTGTAACGCTTTATGTTCTTCAGTAAATTACACTTAATTTTAGGGCTTGATATTTAATTACACAATATCCTCGGGGAAACCTTATGAAAGTCCAATGTACCAAGTTTCAGCACGATTGATAAAATGGCTTCATCTTTAAACCGAGCAACAGACACAAATAGAAAGACAGACTTTATTGCGAAAATTACTTTTTTGGTACTCAGGAGGGCATAAAACGTTGACATTTATCATATTATAGATTCTACGATCACAATACTTATCTATCAGAGCGGTTAAAAGAAAGTAAAAATAGTAAATGTAACAAATACAACATGTAACAACTATGTGATCCTATGTGAGAAAGAAATATTTTGTTTGAATCCATTGAATATGAACTTTAAAAAATTCCTGAAATACAGGGTTCGTACTACTAGCGCAACACCAGCAGCAGCGGGAAATCGGGGAGATATTTCTGCCGAACACTGTGTATTTTATAATTTCGTACCAACAATACCGTTGAGGTGAAAGTTCTATTCTTGGTTGATCGTACTAAAGAAGTTTTCCTATACGGGTTTCCACTCTCCTACTATACAAATGCTGGTACATTTTATATAAATTGGAATACATATATAATCCCTTTAGTGTATTTAAATGCAGATAGCCCATATGTGTAGTATGACGGGGTACACACAAAAATGTTAATTAACCTATTTATTAATAAATTATTTGTATTACAATTTTTAAAAAAACATTCATAGTG
Source organism: Timema californicum (assembly GCA_902141385.1). Taxonomy (NCBI): domain Eukaryota; kingdom Metazoa; phylum Arthropoda; class Insecta; order Phasmatodea; family Timematidae; genus Timema; species Timema californicum. The sequence goes on along the minus strand of CABFOW010000539.1, from coordinate 58,198 downwards.
GACGTAGTTTTAAATTTATTTCAAAACTGTATATTTCATGTAGATTTTAATATAATTTAAAAGACAACGATATGGTAGTATGGGCTAAAGTATATCAAATCAATTCCACATAATATTTAAAGAAAATTTCTTTGACAAACTTTGTAAATTTGATAGATTTCATTAATTCAAAATAGCGATATCCTAATCTCGATTTTTATTTCCTAGGTGTTTATATATCAATTACAATAATTATTATGGTAACTTTAATATTGTAATATTCATACTATATGATTTTTTTGGGAATAAACCATGAAACATGATGATTTTGAAAAGAAAGATTCTAGATTATAAATGTATTAAGATAAGTGATAATAGTTTAAAACATGTTTGTCAATCTAGTTGGAAAATATTACTAACTTATTTAAAAATATGTTTATCGGATCCAGAATGATTATTGTTAAAGTGTGGTTAGCTTTGATAACGCTAGAATATGTGGTAGCTTTCTAATATTTTTAATAAACGAATTCTTTTTCATCCTAAGGCCAGTTTCAATTTCAGAACTTGTAGCATGTCAATCAGACAAATTGTACAGCTACAATTAAATATCAATATTTTGATAATTTATGAGAAAAAGAAGTAATATTAACATATTTAAAACAAATGTACCTCAAAGTTTATTTTCCCTGACTAGATGCAGTCAGATACAACAACGTGTTTTAATTTAGGGAGACACGTGATTGTATCTGACTGCATCTAGTCAGAGAAAATAAACTTTGAGGTAGATTAGTTTTAAATAGGTTTATATTACTTAGTTTTTTCGTAAATTATCCAAATATTGATATTTAATTGTAGCTGTCCAATTTGTCTGATTGACATGCTACAAACTGGCATGCCTCAAGTGCGAGTCGATATACTAGTTGATACCTTTCTAAGCTCGAATAGAATGAACTAGTTTCTCCTATGATATGTTGATATCTCCGGTAAAACACCAGGGTCATAGAGGTGGCTGGGATGAGGCGCTCAGTCAGCTTTTACATTTCAAAGGGTCATTTAAAATATACGAAATATTCTCGTGCCCATATTTAAGTTGAAATATTTTTTATGTTGTGCTTATTTTTATAACTTTTAGACACTAGATATATTAAAAATTAAATGTTTTAGGTAAAAAATGCTCTATATATTTCGGCTTGAGATTATATTATAAGTTAGTATCACAAAATGTAATTTAAACTACTGCAAATTGTTGTCCTAGAATCAATAATTTGTAATTTACAAAAATGTAGACAGTTATATATTTATCTGTATATTAATTATTAAAATTTAAAAATAAGAATTTATATTAAATATAAACTATACATATATTATTATATATATATATTTTAACACCACTTCTTACTACCCATTTGGATTGCACGCTTATTTACTAATTACGCTAATGTGTTAAAAATGAGCACGTTTATTAGAGAAAGTATATCCGTATTTGCGTGGAAGGAGAGAGTGGGAAAACATCCAGAAAAAACCACCCTTAATACACCCGACTAAGATTACAACCTCGATCTTCTCATCATCGACAATATAGTCTGCTATTTTTTATTATTATTAGCACCACGTCTTACTACCCGTTTGGGTTATACGCACTTAGGCTAATGTGTAATGGTGGGGTGATTGTGAGATGATATGGAGGATCTACAGTTTAACGTGGGATCCGAACCACGGTGGAGGCCTGGCATTCCACAAGTTGTGATTAATACACGTCTTGTTATAGTCTGCTATGACAGTAGCGCGTTAGACCATATTGCCACCAAAGCGGGTCCCTGGGTTTAATAAGGGCATTTATTTGAAAATACTAAGAATAACACCCTCGGCTAGCTCATTGTATTTTTATTTGTTATTGACATTTGAAAGTGTCAACTTCTGAATTTTTTGTGTTACAGTCGAGAATCATAGCAGGTTTGGCTCTCCTGTAAGCTTGTTTTATCTGAATAAATCATAACACACTAAAGAGTCACCACGCTACTTTATTTACACACAGTATGATATAAAAATAATTTGCTAAGTTCTGAAATCTAAATCAAGATGAACTCCTGTACTAGCTTGAAGATATGTTATCAAATTAATCCTACTATTGTTGGTTGGTTATTATTTTTAACACTATTGATAGACTACTTGTGAAAAATTAACATGAAGTAATATTTCTTACACTCTGCCCCGAGTAATTCAATTAAGTACCCTGAATTATATTTCTAGCCATAATAGTTTTCTTTCCTGTGAAAACTTGAACAATTATTATATAAAATTCTGCCCATCCTCTGCGGAATGTAAGCATCTTCTACCTGCATCCGGAATACTCCTTATTGGTGACAATTTATCACGTTTTGAATATGTCGTAATAATTCAGTATTACCAAACCATACACCACGGGATATTTGTAAACTGTATTTATTATAGCACCGCTTGCTACTACCTGTTTAGTTTAAATGCATACTTACTAATTTTGGTAGTGAGTTATGTATGATGAGATTTTAATTTAGAGAAATTATACCCACGTGTGCGTGGAGGGAGAGAAGAAAACTATTTAGAAAAAAAAAATGCCCCCCTCAATATACCCCAATCGGGAATCGAGACCCAACCTAACCTTAATCGGTTGTCTTGTATATTGCGAGAGTGATACCTTAGACCATGCGGCCACCAAAGCAGGTGATATTTTTGTAAATTGGACTTTATGAAGATTTGACGACCGTTTCTTACAGTACACGATTTCATAATAGCTTTGATCAGCCTCTGAAAGAAGGTACCAAAGATCAACGACAAACGACCAAATGCATGAGCTATTATTTCCAGAAGAGAAACATTAGACTTACCATTCATTTGTATACTGAATATGCTGCTATATTTTTGTAACGTTTGAGATTATAATTTCAGCTACAACCCCAAAGTTACTGAGTGTAATCAAATATATAAAATATTTATAGTTCAAAAAATATATAATTGAAAACTGTATAGTGCAAAATAAATATTTGAATTACCAAAATCAATTTTTTAAAGAATTTTAGAAATGTATTAAAGGTTATACAGGTAAACAAATTTGCGTTGGGTTTCCATTTACACAATGATTTTAGTAGAGTTAGTATTTTAGCTGATAGCAACTGATTTCAATATTGAAATCTATCAATAAATTACTGTGCAGCATGTAGGCCTATTTGCATAACTCCCTAAGCGTTGATTTACAGTTACGATCAGTACTAAACAAGTAATGTAGGTCCAACCAGAGAGAAATTCATGAAAATGTATGAAAATTATTCATTAGTCAAATACTGTTCCTCATTGATTTTTTTCCTAATACGAGTATTTGGTTTTTTATGAAATATCTCTCAAGTATTGGTTATTACTTATTTCAAATAATAATTAATCATTATTGATTATTTAAAATTGTAAAGGAACTTTCTATAGGTTATTAAGAACTAACTTAGATAATAGTTTGGACATGTGTAAATATTAAAAAATGTGCACATACAGTATAGTGTTTGCTGATTTACTTAGGCCTAGCGGTAAAATTCACGCTTTATTAATATGCTTATAAATAATTTGATAAGCCCGTTTGTGGTAACAGAAATTACTAGGAAATGGCTGAACAGATTTTGACAAACGCCCTCTCATTTTAAAGGTTAGGAATCTAGGATGTCGAGAAAAATAGTAACTTAAAACAAAAACCCAAATTTCCTAGCGAATTTTCCATCTTTTCATTCTGTGTACACAAGGGCCCATCTGTACAATCATTATTTGTGTACATCACCATGGAAACTATGATTTGTATATTGTTGTATTAGGATTTATAAAATATTTGTCTTTGGTTTGAAGTAATAACTAATGGAGGAAAATAAACGTTTTGATTCAAATTATACATCTATGTAAAGTTTAAACTATTTGAAGAGTAAAGTAGCTAGAATAGCTAGAAAGTTGAGTGAATGCTTTTTATAAAGATCTTTTCCAAATAAAATGCTTGGACTACATTTTAGTTCAATAGTATGCAGAAATCGCTGCAACGATCCACTAGTGAGACTATATTATTATTATTACTATAGTATACATACGTACATTAAGATACAGTTCTTTAGTATTAGATATAAGCAAATTGGTGAGTGAACATTTGATTTATCAGAGAAGTATAAATAGTTATGCTCAATTATTGATATACAAATAGCAAATATTTAAGGAAGGATTAGTGTACTATATGTATAACATTTAACTTAACTTATCTAATGAATGGATTAAATAACTCAGCTATTTTATTTGTTAAATACTGTTATAACCGCATCTAAATCTCGTGTTCTTCAAAGCGAAAAAATATCTGGACAGGTGAATCGAACCTGGGGCCTTTGGCTTAGTACGCCAAAGCTCTGGCAACTGAGCTATCCAGGAATCGTTCCGTACCCAGGGTCATTCTTCACTCATATTTTAAGGCCAAGTCCATGTTGGACGTGCGGAAATCCTCAGCTCTATATGAGTGATTCATTATGATAATATTCTTTAAATTTAAAGAATATTATATTAAGATGTGACTATAACAGTCGATAACAGTAAACCCTTGCGAAACTTTCATCCAACCTTCCCCTTCCCTCTAAAAAAATGATTTAGTCTTTAGTTAAATTGTTTAAATTAAATACTCAGCAAAGTTTATACACAAATAGCAAAGAGAGTTAATTTTTGGCAATTGATAGAAAAATATTGTTAGATTTTTTCTTTTAATTTAAATTTTAAACAAACAATGTGTTTTATTATAATATGAGTATGCTATGTCAGAAGTTAGTAAAAAATCTTATCCACTGATAACTTATTCATCGCTGTAGGCTTGTATTAGTTGAAAAAAGAAATGTCGACAATATTATTATTATTATTATCACCACGTCTTACTACCCATTAGGGTTATACGCACTTACGCTAATGTTTAATGTTAGGGTGATTGTGAGATGAAATGGAGGACCTGCAGTTTAACGTGGGATCCAAACCACGGCGGAGGCCTGGCATTCCACACATTCACAAGTTTTGATTAATACACTTCTTGTCAGAGGTGAAGGAAGGGTTTGGCAATCAGATAAATCTGTGCCGGGATCGAGGATTGAACCCTAGACCCCCAATACAGAGGTCCGACGCCTTACCACTAGATCGCCAGGTCACCTACTACAGCCATATTAAAATATATATAATGGCTTTGGCTGTTTTATTATTAAAAATATGTTAAGTTACTTTAACTTTTGGTAGTCAAAACTATCATAACAAAAGATTAGATTTTAACTATTTATTTTTATAGTTTTTACATTATTAAAACAGGAACTTAAGAAAATTACCATTTGGATGTTGTTTGTTTGTTTTCTTGTGTGAAAGCAGCGGCGTCTGTGCGTCACTTAAAAATGCTTTACAAACTAGAGCGTTTTATTCTTAAATCGATAAGGCTATCCAAACGAAATGAAGGCGTTCGATGACGTCATATAAACCGTATTCTTCTTCAGCGCATGCGTTTACAAAATAAAATACCCTTTATTTTGAAATTAATATCTTGTATAGTTCCCTATCTGATTTATAAAAACAACCTTTAACTTAGTTTTATAAGTTACTAGACTCTTCTCTCCATCCCCCCCCTCCCCCCGCATTATTATTTTCAACACACATATTGAAGAATCATCATAGACTCTACCATAAAATATGAGTGACTATTGACATTTTTTATGAGGAGTAAATTAAATTTTCAAAATAAAATATAGCCTATGTTACTCACTGATAATGTAGCTTTATATTGGTGAAAGAATTTTCTTAATAGGTCCAGTAGTTTTTGAGTTTATCCATTACAAACAAAAAACAAAAAATCAAATCTTTCCTCTTTATAGTATTAGTGTAGATGCTGTCAAGTTATAATAAGATACAATGGTGAATATAATACTATTTAATGAAATATTTTATGCACTATAATATATCTTGTTGCCACCACCACGAAACAAAAGTCATGAAGGTTTTGTTAGTAATTATTGTTATTTAAAATAATTACAAAAAGGTAAATTATAAAGTAATCCTTAGGGAAGAATTATTGGAAATTTTTCATAAAACATTTGATTCTAAATATAGTATGACAGAGGAAATGATAGCTATTTCCACATTGGTTAACATTTGTAACTGTCAGTCAATTTTTGCAATATTCTGCTAGCTGTCAGTTTTTTTCCACTAAACTCCCATGCTGGATGGACTTTACACTAAAAAAAACTTGTTAAATTAATAATAGTAATAATAATAAGACATTTATTTAATTTGGGTGGAGTTTGAATTGGTGAGAAATCTCTCTGGTACTCATCCGAAGATAAGTACCTAATGAACTTCCCTAACAGCTCTATGTTTGCATGTCTTACTAACCATCCTGCTATATTTTTTTTACACTAATAGGGTATGGAAGAGAAGGGTGAAATCAATAGCAAGTGTACCTGCCAGGTTTGGATTTACGAGAAAATTGTATTCATAAATAATTTCCCACTCTCCTTCCAAACAAATATGAATACATTTCCTCTTTATTATACGTTATTCCCTCTTTCCTCTGAGTGTAAATATACTTATATTAAAATGTGAAGTCATACGTGGTACATATTGACTAAATACGCTATTATATTTTGGATGAGTAGGGCTAAATTTAGAGGAAGTCTACCCACATTTACGTGGAGGTAGAGGGGAAATATATTTATGAAAAACCATCCTCAATAAACCCAACTGGAATTAAACTCCAATCTTTCCTTCAAAAGTAGACGAATATATTATGATAGTGACAACTTAAATCATTCTTTAAAAAAATCTCCAACGTAAATAGATATTTAGTATACTAGACAATGATAACTATAGTGATAACATGAAAAATAATTTACTATCGTAAGTGTATTTATTTAAAACTCTCTTTCATGCTCTGAAGCTTTGACGCTTATTAACAAAGTATCTTAAATAGCAAAAGTATTATATTTATTACAAAAATTAGCGTACACCCTTATGTTATTGAGGATTTGAACCCTATTTACTATAGGACTTAAATATTTCCTTTTTTTTAAAATAATACCACGGAAAGAACCAAAATTAAATTATTAAATACAGATCATAACAGCTTATGAAACCAAATTTTTAGTGATAATTGGGTACCTAAATAGTTTTGTATGCCGTAAACAAGACCCAGTTTTGATTCCCCAAAATTATAAACATTGCACGCCATGACGCTACATTTACATGATTGTATATTGTATGTGCTCATAGTATTAAAACAGTTCTGAAAAAACCTAGCATGGCTTCAGCCCGCAATCGAATCATACCAAACAAACGGATGTGGCAAATAAAGAATACTCTTATAAAAGAAAGAAAGATACCATCTGTTGGTAAAGATAGGGCAACTTCTGTAGATAGTGTGCGTCATAGGATCAGTACAATAAATCCTCATGCCATTTGTCTCAGTTTTATAGACAGGAGCTGTTATTTTTTTCATTAAAGTAGTTCCTCATTTGTCCTCATGAGTTTGAGTTGACCCTCTTCCAGACCCACTACTTTTCAGGAAATGGTTGTTCTGGGGAGCTAACATGGGACCTCTGGGTCTGTAACCCTGATCTTTGATAATAAGATCACAGAGGCGGTTACTCGGACTCAACTAATAGCGATACCTACATTTCATCCTAAACACCAAGAATGAGGACTACCCAGTTTCCTTGCTCCATGTTAAAGCGTCTCGGCGTATAACATTAGCTTGTATTCGTCCCCCTCCCCCTCTCTCACACACATCTCTCCCCCACTTTCCGCTCCATTACCCTAACATCGGCTTACCAGTAGGTCTGCAGCATACCACGTATTACACCCCCACATTCATGTTCAAAGAGGTGCTACTTGCTTGTAAGTTCTCCTCCACCCCTCTCCTTACTATCATATTAATAACAAATGGCATGACCGCTTCTACAGTCTAGTGGTCAGAGCTCCTGGATACAGATACAGAGATCCCAGGTTCAATCCTCATCTCGCGTGGACAAATAAAGGTGAGTAAATAGTCTAAGTAGCAGCTCGGGTCTACAAAGCAGAGATTAAGTGCCCTAGGGGAATTTGTGCTGACCACGTGACACCATCTATCCACAAATATTGGTATTATTATCACTGTAGGTGGTGGCTGCTCGGTCGGTGCAGCTAAAATCCGGGCCCACACCATATAGTTTTTATGACACTGTTATAAATAGCAATGGATTGTACTTGTAGGATAAGGAAAGAAAGAGTTAGGGATTGCCAAAAGGTTGTAAAATTAGAGGTTGTACCGTTAGAAGAGAGGTGACCTGGTGGTCTAGGGGTAAGCTTTCGGACTTCTGTGTTGAGGGTCCGGGGCTCAATCCTCGGTCCCGGCACAGATTTATCTGATTACCAAACCCTTCCTTCACCTCTAACAAGACGTGTATTAATAACAATTCGTGAATGTGGGGAATGCCAGTCCTCCACCGTGGTTCGGATCCCACGTTAAGCTGTAGATCCTCCATTTCATCTCACAATCACCCTACCATTACACATTAGCGTAAGTGCGTATAACACGAACGGGTGGTAAGACGTGGGGCTAATAATAATATACCGTTAGAAGAGACGCTAGAGAAGAAAAAGTTGCAGAGGTTAAGAAATGTGATTAAAATGGAAGAGTACAGAATGCTTAAGAAATCCCTATATAGTAAGGAAAAGGGTATAGAACTATTGGAATTCCATGAAAAAGATGGATGGACTAAGTGTAGGACATGGAAGCTAAAGGAGTGAAATGGAGACACGTGGAAGAGAGAGAGAAGCTTGGATAAATCGACAGGAATGGAAGGGGTTATGCCAGACGACCCACAGAGGCGGAAACGTTCAGTTATGGTGATGATGATAATGAAAATGGCATGTTAACCACTTTGGTGTATGTGCGGACTAAGACGACAACACTGTCTGGTCTGGTTTGATGATGGATCTACTGAGGTCTTGAATTCTGACTTAGTGAATTTAGGGTAGTTTTTATTAAATGTTAAGAAATTTATTTTAAAATGTTACCTGCCTTCTTCCTAGTCCCCAGGGTAAAGGTAGATTGAACGGACGTGTAGTAAAATAAGTTTCATAAAAAAATTGTTTCTTTAATTCCAATAAATGATTTTTTTTTTAAATTCCAGCATCTATATAGCATCGTTATTTATCTTAACTCTATTGTGAAAATATGAAATTGCTACTCTATTAGTACCACGTTTGATTCGCAGTTAGGGTGTAAAGTTGGTCACTTTTAAACGGCGCTATGTATCTTAACTTGAGTGTTAATGTAAAGGTATGAGATCTAAATTTAATATTTTTTCTCAAATTAACTAAAAAAATTAAATCAATGATATCCCAAAAGATAATTCAATCACGTTGATAAATTTACTTCTCTAAATACCAGCATATAAGTGAAGAGGAGACTTATGTGTAGAATAAAAGCCTCCTTGTTGTAAATCAGATATAGAGTAAAATTATTTAAGATTGTTTTATTCTAAGCTAGAAAAACATTTAATATATGCAATCAGTTAATATTTGTGATCTTAAGTTTGACAAAATAAATGTTAAATCTGTATATCTTGCATATAATATTGGCAAGTTATTCGTTTAATAATACTTACATTAGCGTCCAGAAAATAAACGGATTATTTCAATATTTTCTTCTGAATATTTTGAAATTTTTTATATAAATATAACAAATCTCTTCAGAGAAAATCTCACCCTTTGTTTTTACAAGCTGATAATTTAACAGTGTCATCAGTGATCGAGTGGTCTAAGCATCCACTATCCCACTAGAATGGATTCCCAATAGAGGGGAGATCAGAGCTCGAATACAAGATGAGTATAATAAAGGAGTTTTTTCCCTTAATGAATTTCAACTATTCCTCAACGAAAATACGAGTAAAATTTCTTTAAATTTAACATTCCTCTGACCAAGCTCATAACTTCGTAAACCAAATGTTCAATAGGCCTAAGACTCTTTTCTAAAAAAAATAAACATAAAATACATTGAAATTACTAAATATTAATTATATGTACTCATTTATTACTTTTAGGGAATATTTAAAAAATTTATTATGTTAAAGTTAAAACATTATATTCAATTTAATTCTTTTATGAGAAATAAAAAATGAATAAAATGTGTTTTTTTATTTATGTTAAAGCTTGTTGATTGATGAATAAAAGATTTAAATTTAAAATGTAACAAATTAAGATTTAATGCAATTTTTATTTTTCAAAGTGTTGAATAAAATATTTAATATTTTGATAAGGATTTCGCCTAAGAAAATTCCAACACGCTTTCAAAAATGTTATTAATTGTATTTATGTGATAGCAAGAAAAAAAAATCGTTTTCCTGATTTTTTGTTGGATAGTACAGAAACAAAAATGATTACGCATATACGAAAATAAAAAAATCTTCAAGGTTTATATCCCTATCTGTGTATAATTTTTTGTGAACTAACTAAAACCACTGAATAAAATATTTTCGTTAAGATGTGTTGTTTCTATATTTATTAACTAAGGGAATATATTTTGCATTCCTGATTTCTATGTTGTATTAAAGCTATAATATTAAAATGTAAACTTTATGACATAGCAGCTTAAATAATGAAATAGAAAAAATTCTGTAAAGTTTAAATTAACTTTTTATTTTGAAGTTACCTCACCTCAGGAAATAAAGTAAGGTTATAACTCTTGCTGGATACATGCCACAATCAAACATGGAGCTTTGTGGTTTGCATAAAATAATTAGTCACTCCTGTTGATAGGATTAATGAAGTCAGTAGAGGCTTGAAAATTTAATCTCCATACATTTTGCACTTGAACACCACGTGTGGTAGTACATTCGATGAAAATTCCGTTTTCCTGCATCTCTTACCCTGTATTTTTGAAAAAAAATTAAGGGAGCTTATATCACGTGAACATTTCATTCTAAATATAGTAACCGACTTCCTAGTATAGACGTCAGTGCACTTTGCTATGAATCTAAGGGTTCTTGTTATTATTCCTGGATGGTACCATAGGTAATTTACCCGAAAGAGAAATTATCCCAACCGTCACCAGATCTAGGTCAGTTAGGCTTAAGCTAGATTTAAGAATTTAACTGGTTACACACTCATCTAATCACTATAATCATCTCATATCATCAAAACATGGAAAAATCATTCTCGGAAAGAATTATTAGTACATGTGGGGGACCCCTGAGCAACGGTGCATTAAATAATAATAGTAATAATATTTAGCACCGCGTCTTACTACCTGTTCAGGTTATACACTTTAAGTACTAATTACTCTAATGGATTTGAAACTGGGAAGGTTGAATTAGAGGAAGTGAACCCACATTTGCGTGGATGGATAATGGAAAACCATTTAGGAAAAACCACCCCCAGTTCACCTGACCGAGATTCGAACCTCGATCTTCCCGTCCTCAGCAGTCGGGCTTAACACTAATAGCGCGTTAGCCAACTACGCCACCGAGGCGGGTGGTACATTAAATTATTATTATTATTATTATTATTATTATTATTATTAGCACCGCGTCTTACTAACCGTTCGGGTTGTACGCACTTACGCTAATGTGTAATGGCAGGGTGATTGTGAGATGAAATGGAGGACCTACAGTTTAATGTGGAATCCGAACCACGGTGGAGGCCTGGCATTCCCCACATTCACAAGATGTCTTGTCAGAGGTGAAGGAAGGGTTTGGTAATCAGATAAATCTGTACCGGGACCAAGGATTGAACCCCGGCCGCCAGCACAGGAGTCTGACACCTTACCCATAGACCACCAGGGTACATTAAAACTGGCTGATATTTCCACACACTGTTTTACGAATGATGTAACCCAAACACGCATATATCTACTATAGCATAAGGTGGTTTTTTTGTACTCTATATCACTTCTTACTGCCTATTCAGGCTACCCACATTAAATTATACTAATGGGATAGCGATGAAGACTGTAGAACTTGTTAAAAGAAAATTCACCCTCATTAGCATGGAGCAAGAATGGGGAAGAATTTAATAAAATATAGGTTCACATCCTCTGTGTACTCGACCGGACTCCAAAGTCCAATATCCGCCTCACCTGTAATCAAGTATACAGCAGGATCTTATCCTTGGACTTTAAGGTGTGTGTATAGACAGTGAGGTTTAAGGGCAGTATTCTTCCAGTTTTTGTATCAAAACTTTTTTTCTCCAATAGAAACAATATATTTTAACGCTATTCACCCGTTGATATCAACCGTTCTTGAATATCTGTTAAGGATGCCATAGAATTCGAAGACAAATTTTTCTCTTCCTTTAAAAAGTTAACTACCAATTTGGTTTAAGAGATATATGAACCAATCCTGTAGTTTAATGAGTGTTATTATAAGTTTTATTTCAGAGCCATACATTAACTATTATTATATTATAAACTAGTATTTTCCCGTGGCTTTGAGACATACATCAACAATTCGAAAACTTCAAATGCTAAAAAAAATTATTGAAACTTCAGGAGCAATGTTTTATGTGCATGTCGCGTTAGCTCATGTGGATACCAGAGAGCGTCATTTTTCTTATTATTTTTGTTGTTTCACTAACTGCACTTTGAATGCAGGAGCTAAGACTGGTGAAAATAATGACACGAAGACTGACTGTTTAGGGTCTTGTACAAATACTGTCATATTCTCAGTCATAAGAGTGTCACTATTATTTATCTGAAGCTGGATTGTATCTGCGAAATATATTGATAGTTATATTTAAAAATACATAAATTAAGATAAACGTTATTTGTTCTAAAACAGTTAACTTGGGTAATATCACTGCTCTTATGGATCCATAAAACACACTTTACAATAATTTGTTCATATACCGATACTACACACCACACAACGATCTTAACTTTAGATTAATAACACAGGTTGTCGCAGTTTTTTTAATGAACGATAGCAATGAACTACGTTATAATATTCGTAATTATGATCAGATAACAAATTACAGATTCTATGAATCACTTCAAGACTCAAAAGTGATGACGTATATGGGAAAAAGGGACCATAAAGAACACAAATGCAACAATTTTTATAAATTCAAAAAAAAAAAAGGAATGAAGATGAAGTTTCAGGGTCTAAAAAAGAAATTGCTGATAGAATAGGCTGGAATACTCCATTTGGACCAGTCAAAAGAATGAAACTTAATAATAACTTTAATAATGATCAATTAATCCAAAGATATCAGGACTAAACGTTTAATCCAAAGCAAATATGGATAATAATATACGATTTATCCACCTCTATAACCCCTAACATATTACTGTAATTATCACAACATACGCGTGTAACCTGAAAGAGTAGTCAAACGCGGTGCTAAAGGAAACAAAAATAAAAAAACAGCAATGTAAATCGGCTGTAGGTAATAAAATAGTAGCTAGTAAAATCAATTTTACATTGTTTATTGTGGTTTTTTTAAATTACGTGATTATTCTGTTGCATATCAATATTTCCTTTTAACATTTTTGGTGCCTAAGAATCTGTTCTCTACTTATAATCCATATAATGGTGGAATCATTCAAGGTAGGCATGATAACTTTGAGGGTTGATTATTACATTATTAAATAGGAGGCCTTAAAATATGTTGTCCATACTATTATTTAATTATAGTGAATAAGCAATTATTTTTATAGGCTAATCTTGAGATGAGGGAAGTATTGATGTGTTAATTTAGAGATAAATGGGATGAATACACTGTTGAAGCTATGAAAGTTGGTTCCAGCATGTAAACAAAATATAGTGAAGTTGTCTAAGTACGAGATTTAAGAATGTGAAGAAAGTACAGGCTCTTAAAGTGCATCCAATATATTACTTAATGTGTTTGCTGACTTTGTACAAAAATCAGAACAATCCTTGTTTTTTTATACAGTTTTAAATTAGATAAAACCACACATATGTCATAGAAAAAAAATCCTAAACAGATTTGTCAGAAGTAATATGTCTGAATTAATTCACATAGCTAGACAACTTTGTTTCCTATTTAATGTTACTTATATTTCCTACACGCTTTCTCTATGTCTACATTTATTTTATTTTTTACGCTTCCTTTCTCCCTTTTCTCCACTGTCTCTGGTGTCTTATTTTTTTTCAGACGCAAGCATTATTAAATGGAAATAAACTTTTCAATTCAACTTAACATGCGATGTCATGGCCTCCCTCCCGAATGTGTGTAAACCTCTCCAACTAATGCATCCAAACACAAACCATTTTTATATCTGGAGATTTTTTATAGCATAAATAAATAAAAAGATCCTCTTCTCGATATTTTCAAAGCTCTTATATACAAGAGTGGATGAATTCATATTCCAAATGGAGGATAGTATAGAAGTTGCTTCTCTAGTGCTTTTTGTGGAACTCGATTTCAAGAAATAACTCGGTAGAGTGGCTTTTACTTCAGACGCAACTGTCCGGCTCAAAGAATCAAAAATATGTTAGAAATTTTGACTTATTGATCCCAATATCTCACTCATTAAAATGTAATAACAAATAACAACAGGGATATAACTTGGGAATTCTAGATCTGTAGTCAGGAACTCTGACCACGGGACAACCGAGATAATATTTCTAATCCAAACATGTTAGCTAGATCTCAGACTGTAAATTTATTACTCAGGGCGGTGTGATCCAACTGGTGGCCCACGGGCCTAATGTGGCCCTCGCAGTATCCTGGATGATAATGAAAGGTAATACCACCCTGGTGGTATAGTTGGCTAACGCGCTAGTTACGTGTTGAGCTAGACTGTCGAGGACGGAAATATAGAGTTTGAATCTCAGTCAGGTGAACTGGGGAGAGGGGGGGGGGTAAATAGTTTTCTACTCTCCCTTTACGCAAATGCGGGTTCACTTCATATAAATGAAGCCTTCCCAATTCCTAATCCACTAGCATAATTAGTACTTAAGCGTACAACCCGAACGGGTAGTAATACGTGGTGCTAAATTAATTAAAGGTAAACCCTCGATGGTAGATGTAAAATAATTTACGATTTAAATAAAAACTATTTTTGCTAAAAAGGTTGAATTTTGTTATGCATTTATTTGAATAGTACATATATATATGTATTTAAAATGCTAAGTTGTCTTGCGAATTTGTGTGTGCATGCATATTTCATAATACATTTTCGGGAGATTAAAACACTTATTTCTTTGCAGTTAAATTTGAAAGATTTTTACAATGTATATATAAGCATTGAACAGAATTGTTTATTAAATGTTGTGTGTAGGCATACATTAAGTTGATGAGACTAATAAATATATTTTTAGCTCACGGTGCAAAAGAATAATCAGATTTGGCCCTAGGATGAAAAACATTGGACCACACTGAGTTAAGGAGGAAAAATCTTCAATTTTCTCATATATATTTATAAACGTTTTCCAGAAGCTGTTCAAAACTCTTAAAACATTTCATTCAATACTATTATGTTGATTTAAAAATAATTGGTTATATTATTTGTTTACTTATTATATATCAAAAAATAACTCACCTGTATGTTTATGATGGAATCTTATATGTATTATTTAAAACATGTTTCCTCTAAAACTGCCCGTTTTGATACAAGTTGCAATAAGAACAACACTTTTACGAGAAATATCACCGAACTCGTAATATATTGTTTAGAATTTTTGATCAAAGATGGCAGGGAATTAATATAATATCTATGCTAATACTAGACATAACTAATATATGATTATTATATAATAGCAATGTGTAAATATAATGCTCTGTTCCTCAATAGTAAGGTTATATCCCTTAGGAAATAATTTAAATGAAATGAGATTCTATAGATTTGATTTGGTTCAAAACAAACACTTTTTATCTTTTAATAAATAAACTACATATATTATTTGTAAATTAAAATGGAAAATTTTAATTTTTAATAAAGAAAGATAGTTTTATCTTTAGAAAACTAAACCTTCTCAAAATAAAAAAGGTCCCTTATAAATTAAAACATTAAACAAAGCTTGAATAATGATTTTATGAATGCGTTTAACCCCGAGGTGGGTAGTAAAATGTGGAGCTAAAAATAATTATCTTATGAAATATCCAACCACAACAGAACAAATAAAACAAATTCAAGACGTAGAGTTAGGATAAACAGGCATGCCAACTGTCACGGCTAATATCGCGAAAGTAAGAAGTTTATAACCAGTGACGTGCTCCCCAAGGGTTGAAGTGAGAGTAGAAAGGGGGTAGGGGGTGGTCAGATTAGGGTTCTCAGAGATATAACACGTGCTATATCCTTGCCACATCTTGAACGGAAAGGGTCATGAAGGCTGCCTAACTCTCTGGAGAAACTTTGAAATTATTAAAGACCTGCTAGCACGCAATACGCACATTGTATGCGTGTGTGTGTGAGGGAGGGGGGGAAGAAGGGGGGACCATCTGTTGGACAGGTTTGATTTAAATTGCCTTCCTGAATACTGGTATGTGATTAAATAATTTAGTTTTTCTTCTGTATCACGTTTTAGTACCCGTATGGGATTTATAAATTTTTAAACAAATGGGGTAAGGATTATGAATCTAGAGCCAGGTTTCACAGGAAGATCATTTTCTAAAATATATACACTAGACGCTAGGCTTGTATCAGCCACAAAAGTCAGAGTTTCAAATCTTGTGTGAAGTCAATTATTCCCTGATGTTTTTATATATTTCTAGATTTATCAAAACAGGAGGTAGCGTGATTTGTGTCCAATCAGGAGCGGCCTTAGCAAGTTTTCCAGGTGGTGTGAAATATCATTTCTTACATGTTTATATATTAATAACTCAGATATCCGAAAGACTAGTAAAGTAGTAGTATCGATGAGAAATGATAACAGTAAATAGGAACAATATTCATTTGAAAAGGTTTATTTAAACTACTATGGCGCAGACAGCGTTCACACCCCTCATATATTAAATTTACATCGTAAATTAATTCAAAAGTGAAAAAGAAATAAAAAATTAACTCAAAAGCCTAGCTTAACATTTTCCTTGCTTTTGCACTTGCAACTTTTTTAATTAAATCAGAATAATTCAAGACCTGGGCAATACCATTTTCTATAGACAAAACTGTAAGATCTGACAGTCTATACTGACACAGGGTTGAACTTAAATAAGTTATAATTTACCAAAACTTCGTTCTTTAGCGACAGTGACAGGTATGGTTAATAACATTCGAAGTACTGTCCACACGTTCGGGAATATATCCTGCCAACCATATTAATATTGATTCTGATGATTCACGCTCTTTCAACAATGGATTCAAGCTTAAAAGTTCCTCGACCGATTCACTACCAGCTGTCATATTTTTCTCTAACGGTTAAACTTATTTCTAAATCTGCACTGGCTTTTTCCAATTTCGACGTTTCATGAATTGTTTTGATGTTTTATGAAAAGGACCATGTATAATTAAACTTGGGATAGTTGTGTAGATCGAGTGAACAACGCAGTCTCGATTGCATCGATCATGGGGTGAAAAACGTCCATTTTAAACTATTCTTCAGGATCTATTGTTGCCCCGTCTACGGCCTCATACTCGAATAATCTCTTCTTTCTTCGGGATCGGACCGGCTTAAAATTAAGATCCATCCCAGCCTGAGTTATAGCCCGTTAACATTTCTACAACGTTGAGTGTGGATTTCACGTTGTATGTGTATACCTTTGAAACGTAGCGATATTACAGAACTACGTGAGTTGAGTGAGAAAAATAAAAGCGTGAAATCGAAGCATAAAGTTAACGTATCTTTGATTAAGATTTAAATATTTTTCCTGGACTTGACACGTAGGTGATTCTCTTTGCTTGCCTTTGTTTTCTTTTAATAAACAGTTATTTGCCTCCATAAATAATAATATAAAGTAATACTTTAATAATTTTTCTAAAATATTAAGATCTTATAACTATTATCGCGTTTCAATAATTTGGATGTTTTTGAATAGCTTCATTTTATTCTTTGTATGAAATTGATTGAATAATTAAAGTGAAAGCAATACTACAAAAAAGTAATAATATTACCAAAATTACTAACATGATAAAAAAATAATATTCTAAATTTTTAGAGCATTATTTAAAAAGCAGTTTTGTCATCTTATTTTTAATCCTTATCTTTTACTATTAATTAAATCTGCAACATTCATTCAGCTGCTATTATTTTGCAATCACCAAGTATTTAATTATTATTTAAACAAAGTAATTATGAAATACAAAATTTATTTCACAGTTGTGTTTAAATAATAAATACAAGCCAACCTGTGTTGTGTGGTGATTAAGCTTTTGCGTTTATTAATTCTTCTTGATGATTAAATTGTTAAAATAACATGTGAACAGCAAGCCGGGTTGTTAGGTATATAATTTATTTTGGTGGGTAGGATTAAGTGGTATTTAGGTGCTTGAGTTTTATTTTTTTCGCAGACGATCTGTCGTTGAATTTTAGGCAACCCCCTTCCCCCTATTACGGTGCCCGATGGGGTCGCACCATTCACATCGCCCTAGGGCCACCCCTGTGTCCACTGTTCTACCAGGTTATCGAGATTTTTTTTTTTAACCACAGATTTTTCTCATAAAAATGGCTTATGAGTCCAAAAATATATTAATAATTAATGTGTTTCGGGTCGGTATACTTTCGAGAAATTTGAGAAATTGTCTGGACAGACAAAAAATCACAACATATTGTTTTACTCTTTGTATATTTCTGTTGTTAAAATTGATAACATTCTAATTTATCGTTAATTTTTTTTCAATAGTTTCTGAGCTGCGGATCACATGACTCGAAGTATAAATATGTGAAATTCAACTCCATCAACGGCCAACTAATGTAAACGAACTTAGAATTTATTTGGGATGTATTGATTACGATGATTTAGTATTTCTGAACTGTTGGTATTATTAATATGCGTACAAAAACCACCTGACATTGACTTACATACTAACTTAATACAAGTCATAGTGAACTTTAAAATCTCATTAATTCTTACAATAGAGAAAAGATTAAATCCTATGAAATAATTATATAATGCTTATACTTAGATAAAATTGGCATTAATCTTTAATGAGATAATAAGTTTTAAAAGAAACTTAATTGCAACATACTGCAAGTAAAAGTCGCTTCATACATTTTTTTATTTTCAGAAAAATCATTTTGTAGACATATTACTTTAATCTTGAGATTATTCCTGCACTGATTATCCATTTCACGGCTTATCCGTGCATCTATCAGATTTTTTAAATATTTTTATATTTTGGTGACTCACGACAAAGGCTTCCAAGCAATTCGCGATGTTCCAAAGTCACGCTTGATATTGAAGTTTGGAAAATATTGATACTTTTTTTCCTAAAAAAAACCCCTTTAAGTTAAGTGATATTTTTTATTTTGTTTAGATTCACGTCTTCGAGCTATACGTATATAATGTGGCCTACTAAATACACTAATGATTTAGGAATGATAATGGTAGACTTTAAAGGAAGTGAGCCCACATTTGTGAGGAGAGAGAGTAGAAAACCATTTAGGGAAAACCACCCCAGTTCACCCGACCGAGACTCAGACTTCGATATCCTGGTCCTCGGCAGTCTATCTCAACATGAAACTAGTGCGTTAGCTAACTACGCCACCGAGGAATTTTTTTAAAACTAATTAGTCCAGATGATCAAGAGTATACTATTATTATAATATTGATGTAGCAATGCTATCAAAAATCGTTTCTGAATCCTTAATTCTATAATAATAATAATAATAATAATAATATTAATAATAATAATAAGAGTAATATTTAAATCTATTTTTAAAACATTTACAATATTTATTGTTCTTTTTACAATATTTTAAGACCTGAAATTAGCACAATAGACTCTTTTACGTCATTCGTGAGAGATCGGATCTCGATTCCTGCCAATGTTGTTAACACAATTTCAAGTTTAACAATTTCTTGGTGTTCTCTATCCATGAACATCCATATAAATTTGTCCAAACAACTACTATAATCTCTTCTCTTTTGATATAATCATTGTAAAAATTATATAAACTCTTGACTTGTGCAATTTTTGCCCTCATTATTTCAAATCAAGCTAGAAGCGCCTGAGAGGTAGGCCGCTTAGCGCACATTTTCCCATGCCGCGTCCTCTAACCAGGAACGAATCAGGCGCCACTAGCTCCTGACAGCTGACAAATGAACCTCTCTTAAACGTGTTCATGACATAAAGCAAGTCGATCTATCATTCAAGCCCTCTATTACCCTTCAATAATTAGAAAAAATATATCAGCTCTAATATTAAAATTAAGGTACATAATGAGTTGAGGGTTTCTTAGCAAAATAATAATAATAATAATAATTAAAAATTGGAACAAGATATGAAATAAATAATTAATATTTTTCAAATAAAGGTGCTTATCGAGTGTAATGATAATATGTTTCCCTAATTGCTTTCTTCTCTCCTTCCACAAAATGCGAGTATACAAAACTAAATCTTGCTTTGCCTACCCCACTAGAGTAATTGAATACAGAAAGTCCAAAATTATAGTAGGACACGCTTAGAAAAAAAAACTCATTGAATTGATGAAGTTGAGATTAGAATTTATTCTGAGTGTGAGCTATAGGGTTGTGTTTTACAACTGATTTATCACGGAGATTTTTCTATTTTTCTTTTTCTATTTTATTATTCTCTACGCAAATAGGTGTGCAATATCTAAATCACCCCTCCATCATACCTAACCTTTGTAAATTTGGGTTAAAATTGCCATAAGAATCAAACGATGATATTGCTGTTGGCTCTGCTAACAATTTAAAAACAACGGACATGCAACATAATTGTGGTTTCTGAAATACCAAGCAATGGAGTGGAAACACGACATCAAATGTGAATGATGCAGCGACGTTAATTAGTTTCTAATTGTTTTGAAGAGATGAGACTATTAATAATATTATGAGTTGTCTTAAAATCTCATAATATATTTGAGTATACAAAGCTTAACAATTTTGATTAATATCTCATTTTGGTAAACTTAGATACGGGATGTAAATTTAACTAATTACACATCACAGTCAAACAGAAATGTATAATACACACTCCATCAAAGTTACAGTCTAGGATTTAATTATAAATTAGGATTTTGCACTGAATGGTTGTGAGTTATATTGCAATCACAAATGCAGACAAAAAAATGTGTAGAATATCAAACTGGTTTCAATAGTAACCGAATTCAACCGTGCTTTCCATACAAAATAATATACATAAACACATAAGTAATGATTAATATTACTGCTACCGCATGATTGTAATACAATTCAGTGTATTCTTACGCTACTACTACTAATGGTGTGATGATATATAGCTTCATTCTCTTATAAAGATAAGCTATTACTATATTTAAAAACTGTTTATTATTAATCTACACATAATTTATGTTGAAATGATACTACGAAATTTTGCTTTTATATATTAATCAAATGTTAATTTGCTAGTCTCTAATTAGTATTGCACGATGTTTACAGCAAGTATAGTTCTGAAATTTTAAATAATCAATAGCCCCTGTGCACGAATAAGTGTTCGTCAAAGCCGGACTTATAACATTTTGAAAAGATTTTATGGAAATCAATTAAAAACTTGTTTGTAATCAAATAAGTATTAATAAAATGGAGAGTTAGTTTGTCTTTCATAAGAATTGCGTGATATCTACCGCAGGCCGAGGTCTCAAATTTAAAAAAAAATTAGTAGCCCGTGTGTACTGAATTATGTCGGCATACTTTAATATAATTTAAAAGTTTTAAAAAATATTTTAAATCAATTAAAACTTGATTGGAAGCGAAGCAATATTAATAAAATGAAGAGTTGGTTTGTCTTAATTAATGAGAATTGCATTATACCTTTTGCACGCATATGTCTAAAACTTTTAAAATGTGTAGCCCCTGTGCACAAACCTCCAGGCCGTAATTTAAAAATTTAAAGTTACCTTCCATGTACAATCACTTAGCTAAAAACATTTCTCCTGAGCAATACCAGTTACTTCAACTAGTAATCGATAGAATAAAAATCAGAAGAAAATGATATCAGCAGCACAAAATAAATGTGTGATGGAGGAGAATGGTATTAATACTAAGTATTTTTACAGTTTTTATACTAAAACTAAATTTTTGAATTAAATAAACTAAAGTAATGTGTGAGTGGATAAGTTTAGTTTAAATGTATACATATATTATTATTAGCAGCTCTTGAATAATGGTTTTGAAATATGTGGCAGTTGAAAATAAATGTTTGTAATAAATATAAGCTCTGTTCATCTAATCATATTTTGTATAGCGTAACTAATAATATTTCGAAGAAAACTACATATTAAATAGTATGTCTCTACCACCAATTGATAATTAAATGAAGGTTAAATCCAAGCATTATCTACCCTCGGAGAGTTACCAACATTTTTATTGGGTTTAGTTAAAAAAGAGTTAATAAAACAAAATTCAATCGTGTATCTTAATCGGGTAAAGTTACTACATGATTAATTAACACAAAAAAATTATATTTATTTGTGCCAATACTAAGGTATAAAATGTTTATCATACTTAAGCTACACTATAATCTACCAAACTAACCCAAAAATATATTAGGATACACCGTATTTTATTATTATCAATAATTATGTACAATATCAAAACACTATCTATCTGTATGGTTGGTACAATAATATTTTTCTAAATGCAACAACCTACTAACTGTTCAGGCTATATGCATATGTACTAATTAAGATAATGAGTCAAGGATGAGTAAGGTGGAATTTTGAGATAATGTACACACATTTGCGTGGAGTGAGAATGTAAAACCATTTTGATAAGATTCCACTAAAAGCATAAAATGGGGTTTTGAACCTTGATCTTTCTCTCATCGCTAGTCTAGTTTATTGCAGGAATGATGACATTTTACCATTTGGCCATCGAAGCAGATATTTGATAAGCATATACAAGTGTAAGCGTGTAATCCGAACGGGTAGTATGAAGACTAGCTATTAAAATGATTTATATATATTTATATGCGACCTTTATCATCATTTGACTTAAATTGTGAAATCATAGACGTATCGTGATTACTAATTTTTTTTATAAAAACACTAATGATTTTAATTAAAATAAATTGATAATTATCTTATATTTAAATCAAATATAGGTGTAAAAATCTGAAGACACCTGGACGATATGGTTATAAAGAACATCAAACCACAATCCTAATTGGATCAAGTAGTTAACATTCGTTAAAACCATTAAGCCACGCCCCCCTTATCACCAACAAAATAGCTAACTTTCACCTCTTCATCCACCTCCGACAAAAAAAAAGACCAAGGATTCCTGCGGGGATGCCAATAAACCAATATAGAGCCCCTCAGCAGGAATTTATAATAAAACATACCCCCTTCCACTTCCCTTTCATACATCGTAGCCCCCTTCTCTTTCCCAAACACCATGATCCCGAAATGTTATCGGCTAACACCAGATAACGTATTAATTTTAACAACCAACGCGAAAGGTTTTGCAGGTCTTAGAAAGGGAAGAAAACGAAAACACGTGAGCAAGAGAAGTGAGAGGAAGAGAGAATAAAAAAAAAAGAAAGGAGGGGTGGTGATAGGGGTTTGTGGAAGGTGGTGGTAGGAGTTTAAACCGAACCAGTCGGGGGAACAACTCTTTGTAGTATTATAAAACAAATAAGAGCCAGTATGAACCTCAAAGCAAATAGACCTGATAACATTGATTTTTTTTAACATGTTACTTGGAGCGTAAGAGGTGCCCCCATGTCTTTTCTTTAAGATGTATATTTCCTTAGAAACTGCAGACGGGGTAAGTATTTATTTATTTACATATCCTCAGAAGGAAGGAAGTTTTTATTTGTTTTGTTACTCTAGAGAAACGGTTGTTTTTCAAATGGATTGGAACAGTTTTAATGAAATGATAATATCGCGTTACATTGTTAGGTTTATTTTCCTTCTAGATATGGATTTTTCAGCATTTATACACCTTATTTTTTTTTGGGGGGGGGGGAGGTATCTATACTTCCCCGGTAATGAATACTTCCACTGAGGTTTTGGCCTTGAATGGAAATACAAACGAATTGTACACTAAAAGAAATAAATATTCGTTAGCCACGTCGTTGTAAAGCCTTATTAAAATTATAAGTACTAAGCTAATATTCTCTACTAAGAAATCTCAAAGCTTCTAACTTTTTCACAAATAAATATGGTTGAAGTGTGTAGTTTCAATGCGATATGTATACTTTTTTTGTGTTAATAGTAATAATAATACAAAAATTATAAATTAAAATAAATCTACTTCCTTCACCACTTACGTTAAACTTTCAAAACGACAGATAAGTCTAATGAATTAACTATTACCTATACTAGGAAAAATATACTGAAGGAGGTGACTGTAACAACCCTTTCAGTGGCAGTATCGTATTATACCGGCCTGCTGATGATGGGAGATAGGGGGTTCAAATACCGGTCGGGTCCACTGAGAGTATTTTTTTCCTAAATAGTATTCCACGCTCCTTCAACGCAAATGCGGGTCTGTTACGTCTAAAATGCTCACATCCTCATTTATACTCCATTATAGACTGTTATCATATCTGCGTATATCTAGCAAACCAGGAGTAAGACGCAGTGATAAAAAAAATCTTATAATTTCGACTTAATTTTTTTTTTATTCAAAAGGTGTGTGTTTATAAGTACTATAGATAACATAAAATAGGTTTATATCAGGATCCTATGTTTTAATAATGTTAATCCAACATATAAATGCTGAAATGTTTTATATATATGATTTTGCTTATAATTGTAAATCTAGAACTTAGATCAATAATACAGCCCAAAAACCCGTTTCGGTGCTGCCTGGTCTAAAGCGCTACTCTCGCAGTTAGTTAAACCACCGATTATGGGTAGATCAAAGATCAAATCTTTGCCGAGTGTACTTAGGATGGTTTCTCCAATAAGATTTGTCAGTTTCCCTCCACGAAAATGTGGATACACTTCCTCTAAATTTACCCTTTCCAATCTCTAAAATCATCGATGTAAATATTACATGAGCTTATAAACCGAACGAGTAGAAAAACGCAGTGCTAAGAAAATATTTAAAAATCCATCCCTGAAAGAGATCTCACAGAGACAAATTAATACAACATAGGTAGACGAGTTATTTAGGTTTAAGAACAATGTAGGTCTGAGTCTATGCCTGTACCTTTCCAAATATATCTGTCGCCCATTTTCACGTTTATTGATTCTCTCTTCTCTTGGGGGTTGTTTCTTATCGAGATCATCTTACTCCCTTCCCCTCCTTAACAAACTCTTTGCTCACCCTACCCCTCCTTCCATAGAGAATTCACCCCCCTATTCTCCCAGCCAACTTCCCTTTGCCAACTTTCTTACGTGCCTGTCTTTGCTATTTAGAAGAAAAAAAAAAGACGAGCACAAATTGTCCTTGATAAAAAGTTTATTAATGAACGTTTTTTATAGAGTTTTGAATTTTTATCGTTAACATTTATTGGCAAGTTTAATTAAAGAGAAATCCAAGCAAAATTTTGTATTGAAATAAAAATAAATTCATATGAATAAGTTTGAAATCCCGCTTCTACATTGAAAGTGAAGACGTCATGTTCCTCGTTTTATATAGGCTATCATTTAAAAATATTAAGATTTACCAAATAAGAGGCCTATTTTATATTCAATATTTAATGTAGAATAATATAAAATGTTATCTAAAATGTAAAAAATTGTATCCGTCACCTATCACAAGGTACTCATTCGAGCCATTGTTTTATGTTTCATTAGTTAATATTTACACTTGTATAAAAATATTTCACAATTTTCCAAAAGGAACAAAAGATTTTAAGATACACTGATTAATTACACACATACTTAAATTATTACACCACCACATCTTCTGTTCAGGCAATAGGCAAAGGCGATATGACAGTAGCTCTAAAGGGGTAAGGATAAAGAAGTAAGTATTTTAGAGATACTACACGCATTTGCTTGAAAGGAGAGAGTGGGAAACGATTAAGAAAATCTACCTTCAGCCAACCTGATTGGGATTCAAACCCCGTTCTCGTCTTCAGCAGGCCAAACTTCAACGAGAATGATATCTTGGACCATTCGGTCATAGAAATGGGTCATTTTAATCATATTAATTAGTTTTAATTATGATATTTAAGATAGCTTCCTCTCACACTAAAAAAAAAAATCCCCCACCATTTATTTAACAAGTAGATATATCTCTATTATATTCATGTTTTTTTTTGTAGCAGTGGTGACCCTAAGGCTTCAGACCTGCAATAAATGGATAAACATTTACAGGAAAATCTACAGTAGCCCCGTGGCTTTAAGAAGTTACAGCTATTAAACACATGTTTTAGCAGATCATCTGGTTCGGCGTAGGGATACGTAATTTGGTCTGGTAACTTTTTAAAGCTGTGAGCTGTCAATCAGCACTAAAGAAGCCATGGGACTACTGTAGGTTAGAATTTTGACTGTGTGTGCAGCAAATGAAGGGGAATAATTAAAGTGATTGTGTAGGGCACACGAGTTAAGGGCAGTATTTTTGCATTTTTTTTAAATTATCAAAACTTTATTTCTTGTGAAAAGAATTTAAATGTTGCTCCAGTATAAACATGGAGTTTTATTTTATTCACGTGATTATATAAACATTTTTTGAATATCAGTTAAGGGTGTCATAGAATTTAATGGAAACATCTTATCTTAATTTAAAAAGTTTGTTGTCTAATGCCGCTATACTCATGACAGATAATCAACAACTGTTGTAAGTCATCATGTGAATAGAATTAAACTCTATATTCCTACTGGAGTAATATTTTAGTTATTTTACCCAACAAAAGTTTTGAAATAGAACCAGAAAAAACACTGCCCTTAACTCACGTTCCCCACTTCTCCCCCTTAAGTGCATCTCATGGGTCAAGACTTTACCTCTAAGCTTTTCCCTGCCATTCAGTATCGAGCTTTCCACCTAAAGCCAATGAAAATATAATAGTTCACTATATTGCCGTGTGTGTGTCTTGTTAAATAGCGAACACGAGAAGTGTAGAGTTTAATAGTACAGTCTCATCAACGGACTTTCTAGCAGCCCATACGCAGTCTCTGAATATAATTTTTTAAATCTGTAAATTGAAAAATGACACCTGGACACGGGAATCGAACCCGTGTCCAGGTATCAATTTTCAGAATATGATAGCTTAATGGAGAATTCCTAAATAAAAAGCATAAATAATAGCTTCGGCTATTTGACTATTATTATTTCTGTAGATGAAAATTTTCCGAAAGGGTGACTTGTATCCTACTAAGCAAGTGCGTAGGTAGGGTTGGAGGAGGTGATAATTATGAGAAAAAAAACCTCATTGGTGACAACCAGCAGTCAAGTTCCACCAACCAACCAGCCACCGTATTTCGGCAAAGATCGTTTCGACTTATGTGAATTAAGGGTTACATGTGATCAGCACAATTAACTTTTCGGTGATTAATTTCAGTTTTATAGACCAGAGTCGATACTTTTGCATTAAAGTATCTCCTTTTCTCCTCGCGAGGCTGAGTTGATTTCGTTGCAGACCAACTGTTTCATAGAAAATTAGAAGCGCCGGGGATTAAACCCAGGACCTCTTGAACTGTAGCCAGGAGCTCTGAACATGGTGGTACTTATAGCCTATAGATGTATGTATATATATATATATATATATATATATATATATATATAAAGCCATCAAATAATGGGTCGAGGCGTGAGTAGTCAGAAAGAAGGGTATAATTTGTAAGCAAATATTCAAGCCTAATTTTAAATTATTTTAATTATTTCATAGATGATATACATAAATAAAATCCCGATAAATAAGGTAAATAAGATATTAATATTGGAGTATTAACAGATCTTGGACCCGCCTCGGTGGCCTCAAGCGCTTCTCTCGCAGTAGATTAGACGACCGATAGTGGGAAGAATGGGGTTCTAATCTCGGTCAGGTGTACTATGGGTGGTGTTTCCAAAATGGTTTCCCACTATTCCTCCACGCAAATATGGGCACACTTCCTCTAAATATAGCCTTCCTAATCCCTAAAAACTTTTAGGATATAATCTAAATGGGTAGTGAGGAGCTGTGATAAGAAAAAATCTGGTCTAAAACAGACCCTCCACTAGTGACAAATTAAACTTCATGAGCATGCGAAAATAATTGAACTATATGTTGTTTTTTAATTGGAACTCAATTATATAATTGGGTTTTCTTCCTAGAAATAATTAAAAATTTAAGAAAATGTAAAATTTTCCGGAAAATATAAGGACAAATTTTCGGGTTAATCTTCTCAAAATCGGAAAATTTTTCGTATCACTTCCGTTAATGTGTTATTACTCACAAATCCCTCCGCGGACGCAATTTATATTAATAAATGTTTAATTTATTCTAAAATTCAATTGACTACTATGATAACATATCGTTTTAAATAAATTTCTCCTATCGTGACCAAAAGAAAAGCGATCGATTAAGCTGGTCAAACGAGCTCCGGGAAAGAAGGCCGATAGAGGGAGATAAAGGGAAATAGAAAGTAGAAAGACACAATGGTGGGACCGGTAAAGAAATAAATTTTGTCAGATAAGAAGTACGACGGAAGATAGGGGAAGGTAAAGCGCAGAGCTGACGTTACGTGAAGTTGATGGAATTCATCTCCAAGGGAAAGTAACGTTGACGAACTGGTTCGGCTTCTTCTTGTATCGGGAAGTATATATATATATATAGAGAGAGAGAGAGAGAGAGAGAGAGAGAAAAGGAAGGGGGGATTTCATCAAGGCTTGGAAGTTATTTATTTCAAAGAGCCATTAAATAGTTGTTCCAACGGTTAAGATCATAAGGTAGATTGAATTAAAAAAAGAAGAGCTTATAAGGGGACCTCTTACCAGAAGCATTGCAGACGTCCAGAAATCCTTTGTTACTGATGAAAGGGTTTGTTATTTCCAAATATGTTTCATATTTAGATAATTAAGAACCTTACGTTTTAAGTTTTATACTTTACAAAAAAAAATCATAAAAACTAATATTTATGGACGTTGTCAGTGAAAGTTTTGCAAATTTGAGATATGGAAATAAAATATTTTCTAAAATATATAAATGAGGTTGGTTTTAATGGCCTTGAGGCTTAATAACTGATATTGTCATAAGAAATATCTCAGGTAGAGGATAATTACGTTCAATTCTGTGGCATCCTTAATACAGGGTTCTTTGGAATATATATGGTTTAGCTTAGGTCAAATGTGTTATTTTAAAAGTTGGTGACAATTTGGCATTCTTAACTTTCACTTTTAACTTTTACCATCATGATAATACTGGTGGCAGGATTGGTTATAAGTGAAAATGAAAGAAAGAGAGGGGGTTGTGTCAAAAGTTTGGTGCGAGGGTAAGGGTACGTGTGTGGGGGATGGAGGAAAGTTGGTGAACGGTAGGGCAGTCCGGTCAGCTCTGCTTCTCGACACAAAGTCCCCAGACAACGGGTCCAAAAAGGGGTTAAGTGGAGGGGATCAGGAATGTCAATAAATGGCAGGTCCTACCAGTCTGAAAGCTAGAGAGATATCTGTGGTCCTCATTCCTTCCTCTCCCCCCCCCCCTNTCTGTGGCCCTCATTCCTTCCTCCCCCCCCCCCCCTTTACTCTCCAACCCTCCGTTCGCCAGACCACCAGATCCCCGGGAGCGCTTCCCCTCACCCTTCACTCCTTTACTCCCGACGGCAAACTCGAGTGTGATGATTATCAACCAAGGAATTTAATATTGAGGAAGTGACCGTGTCACGAATTTCGACAACGTCTACACTATCTATCCTTCTCATAAAGCAAGGACCTGTTTCTAGAGAGCGTTTTAAACTATCACCCCTAACCTTCCCCTCGTACCCACTATCAGACCACAGAACCTCTACCTCCCCCCTCCCCCCCCATGTTTCCATCCTTTTCCTCTACCCTAGGATTACCACAAAAGCTCGAACGTTGATGAGATAAATTGCTGGCCGCAGTTGTTAATCTAATTTCTGCTCGTAATGGGCTTTCCAACATCTATGAGTTTTGGTATAGTCGGATCCTCGCAGATGAGTTTTGTTCTCTGAAACATTGGACGTGCGAAAAGTTGTATTGGGTTGTGCGTTTGTGTGTGTGTGTGTGTGTGTACATATATATAATTTAATACAACTTTTCACACGTTCAATGTATAATTGATAGCAATGTACTTTTTACGGTTTTTAGAGGGTGATGATGTAATTTTTTTGTCTATAATTGTGTACACACACATATACATATATATATATATATATATATATATATATGTACAGATATACTTATTAAAAATATTTTAGTCCCACAAAACTTGTAAAAAGTATATTGCTAACAAACAACTAGTCATATGTTCCAGAAATAAATTAATAATTCTAAAAATAGATATAATACATATGTATATTATCTTTGTGCGCCCCCCCCCCCTTCC
>CABFOW010000539.1:0-20967 GCA_902141385.1 Timema californicum | reverse complement strand
CCCGCGGGTCGAAGCACTGTTTGCAGCAGTCGTCCAATTCTCCCTTCTCAAC
The DNA here is from genome assembly GCA_902141385.1 of Timema californicum. NCBI lineage: Eukaryota > Metazoa > Arthropoda > Insecta > Phasmatodea > Timematidae > Timema > Timema californicum. The sequence continues at coordinate 20,915 of CABFOW010000539.1, read as the reverse complement.
CATTTTTTTTTTTCAATCTCTCCTTCCCCCCTTTTCCCACCCGAGCAACTTCTCACCAACGAAACCCTACCCCCCATTGCCTCTGTACCTTATTACAAAAGAGTTCTTTTTTTGTGTGAAGAGTACGAGCGTCGTCACACTTACTTTCTCGTTAAGTTTGTTTTTGCTGTTGTTGCTCGTTGCTTACATGTAATATAGCTTACGTGTTGTTTTATTATGAGATATCTGTAGATAGATGCCAATATATACTGTTACTCCTTTAATAGTGCATAATGATAACACCTTTCACCATTTATATTATAATATTGACACGGGAAACTCCCCTACTCACATTAATAGGACCCGTTTCGTTTGTCTAACAATCTATGACGTCACTTAGTAATCTACTGAACTGCCTATGATGGGTGGCTCCTTGTCTTGTCTACCCCTAAGCTATTTTCTACTCTACCCCCGAGTTGATGTAGGTACACTCCCTTTAACATATTAGCGTAATTATTATGTATGTGACTACTCCAAGCGAGTAGTAAGATGCGGTGCTAATATATATATATATATATATATTACATTATTAGTTTGAGGATGAGGAATGTAATATACTATATGGTGTGTACCTTTATTGTCATTGAGAGAGAGAGAGAAAGACAGAGAGATAGAGAAAGGGCGAAACCATTTAATAAAAAAAAGGGTTTCGGTTCACTCGAACAGGATTCAAACTATGATCTCCCTATGACGCCTTAATCCATGTGTCTACCGGTGTGAGTATACTTCCTCTAATTTTAATCAGAATACCACCACTAATAACTATTATTAATATCATTATAGATTCAATTTAAGTTATTTTTTTCTAATATTTGTTTTTAAATTCAATTTAAAAACTCCACTACACACGCTTAACTTTTTTTTTTTGCATTTAAAAAGTTAAATAGCTGTGACATTTTTAGTTTAAAAAAATGTATTATTTTATTATTTGAAAAATAGTTATTTGGGGAACGCTTTAGCTAAGGATCTATTTGTATCGGTGGTTGAATGATCTAAGTCGTCACTCGAAATATACTGGCTTACCTGTGACAGGTATACTGAGGTTAAAAACCCGGCTAGATGTAAATTGTGGATTATTTTTCTGTATGGGTTTCACCTAACAGCTTTACTCAAATAAAGGTACACTAACTATAGATTTTATCTTTCTCATCCATACCTCATCAATAGAAATAAACGCATAACCTAGACAGGTGCACATAAAAAACTAATTAAAGAATAGCATAAAATAAACGCATTATTTTAATGATAATATAGATTGATCAGATGTAAAAAAATATAAAAATAACTAAACTATATTTTGGAATAATAAAATATAAAAACCGTTATTTATAATGGTTAGCTATATAAGTATATTTTGGGTGCAAAATCCAAAAACGGATAATGGACAGATTTTTGTTATATCAAACCTAGGATTGGACGTTTTAAAATGACCAAAGCCTATTGTTCTATTCAATTTAGGGCTATGGTCATTTCCAAACAGCATGCCTAGGATTGTGCAATTACTTAATGGCCAAAGCTTGAAATACCATTTTGAAATAACAATTTAGTTCGTTTCTCGAACAGACTGATCAGGTGGTGCACGCTCAAAGTGGAGCAACCACATGAATTCAAGAGAGCAAGTAGATCTCATTGATATGCAAATAGACCAGACAGGGACTACAAATTGATTTAAAATTATCAAGACCACCTGATAAAATCTGTTTTTTTAGAACCTAGCCTAACCTGACCTAACTACTGTATTTTCAACTGTGTTCCTTTAGTAATTGTACAATCCTAGGTTTAGTTGTTTGGAGATGACCAAAGTCAAAAATTTAACAGAACTTCGGTCTTTGGTCATTTTAAAACATCAAATCTTAGGATTGAGCAAAGTATCAGCTCATCATCCATTTTCAGGTTTTTTCCGTCCAACATAATATAAAGATTTTATTTAAAATATTAAAAAATGAAACTAAATACGTAATCTCAAACAAAATCAAACAGATTAACCAAAAGATGGTATATATAGTAACGGAACAAATGTTTCGACATTAACTACACGAGCTTCATTACCTGCACTTTGAGCGCACTTTTAGTAAAGATAACACGTTAAAACGTAGTTTTGAAATAAGAAGCACTCTAATGTCTTTGTTTTATTTTGTTTCACCAAAAGTTGGGCTATGCAAGGATAGGTTTGGATGTTTTAAGCTTGAGGAACACCATGCGTCCATGACATTATTGACACATCCAAGATAAGATCATGACGAGCCTGTAAAATTCCGAGTTAGACAATGGCGTACCCGTAAAAATCCTAACAGGTGTTAGACCAGAACAGGCTGATACTGTGGAAACACGTCAGGTGTGAGATAAGACCATGCCGCGAACTTAAAAACATTCCATATTCGTGGTTAGACCATGCCGCGAACTTAAAAATATTCCATATTCAAGGTTAGACCATGCCACTAACTTAAAAATATTCCATATTTAAGGTTGGACCATGCCGCGAACTTGAAAAATTCCATATTTGAGTTTAGACCATGCCATGAACTTAAAAACATTCCATATTTGAGGTTAGACCATGCCGTGAACTTAAGAACATTCCACATTCGAGGTTAGACCATATCATGAACAAAGAAACATTCCAGATGTGAGGTTAGACAATGCTACTACCCTAAAAAATGTCAGGCATAAAGTTAGAACGTATCGCGACGGTAAAAACGATCAAATAACTAACTAAACCTTGCCTGATCCATAAAAACCTGCAAGATGCCAGGAATCATCGTGCCACATCATACCAAACCTGCCATATCCAAAGTAAGATAGTGATACATAATTTTAAAAAAAACAGTATTATGAAAATTTAGCTGGTGCCATGTCATAAAAAACCTGTTTGATTCAAAGTAACATAGTGCCACGTCAGTGAAAAACAGAAACTATGCAAAGTTAGTTATGGCCGCGTCGGTAAAAACCTGCCTTTAGCAAAGTTGTATACTTAAAAGTCTTATGAAGAAGGGTTTACTCTTCTTAGTGCAACCTACTTCAATTAGGGCTTGACCAAAGAAAGCCAGTCGAATTACTATGCTGATGTGAAGCATACCCCGAAGATGTTTATTTAAAAATAATAGTTAACGATTTATAAGTATTAAAGGAATTAATTTTTGAGATTGAGCTGATAAAATATGTAATCAAGTGATAAGAAGCATTAAATAATGTACATTAAATTGTATATGGTGATCTACCAGTTAAAAAACAAAACAATAAATATAAACGCTCACTTAATTTTTTATTTTTTTTGCACTACGTCTTACTACCCGTTTGGGTTAAACGTCTATGTACTTTTTACACTAATGTGTTAGGGATTAGTTGGGCTTAATTTATAGGAAATGCAACCATATTCGCGTGGAGGGAGTGAAAAACCATTTAGAAAAACCATCCTCAGTGCACCCGACTGGGATCGAGTCCTGATTTCCCTATCTTCAGCAGTCTAGTCCAACACGAGTAGCGCGTTAGACCACGCAGCCGCCGAAGTGGTTTGTCGCCTAAATGTGTGCCTAAACTGTGGAGATGTATTTAAAGTCTAAAAAGCCTTTAAAATCTACCAAACATCATACTCCCTTAAGAGAAGCCTTTATTTTAAATAGGTTCGCACTGGTAAGTTACTCCTAAACGAAATTTTCAGAGTAGCAAGTGAGGGTATGGCTCGGTTAGGAGGGGAAAATAAAAGGGAAATAGGAGGTGATGGTTAGAGGGGGGGGAGGGAGGATGGGCGAGGGTAGAACCTTTTGTGTAGCAGCGATACAGAAACCTCAATGTAGGCCGTATATTCACATTATCCCCGAAAGTACGATCCTAGCCGGCGTTCCCTTTGGGTCGACTAAAATGTCACTAGGACTTAGCCTAGCCCCCAAACCCCTTCCACATGCGCTTTTACCCTCAGATCCTCGTTCTTTGGTACCTTATTTCGGACAAACCCTTCCACCTCCTCCTTCAAATCCCCAACCATTTCTCCCAAACGGTCTTATCTCTATTGCTACATAATAACCTCCAGCTACATTTTGGCACTACTTTCTGTGCACGCCTATCGATATAGCTGTATATATACCTATATACAGTAATATATATATATATATTGTGTAAGATACTATAAGGCCCACCGCGTATATCTTGAGGTAAGGGAACTGACGCTTTTAAAACGTTTGTAACTCAACAGAACAGCAGAGTGTTTCCTTTTGGTAACGTAGGACCGAAAAAAAGAGGGTTTAAAAGTATATTACGCTTGGATAAATAGCTCGGTGAACGATAAGAAACTAAAGAGATGCGTAGTGCATACTAACAGGGGAAACGACTAAAATGGAGGATTATATAGTAGTTTCTAAAGTGATAATGGGTAAATTCATATCTATGTTTGGGCTTATGTTTACAAAATCATTTTGTTTTAGAAGTGTCTTGATATTGAAATAAAGTGTTTTAAATCCATGTTTGATTAACGATAAACTATTTCACCTGCTTCAGTGACCTCATGGTTTAAGGCATTAATCTCATGTTGAGCTGGACAGTCTATGACACGGAGATAGGGGTTCGTATACCGGTCGGGTGTAGTGATGGTGGTTTTCCTTAAATAGTTTTCCACGCTCCCTCCACTCAAATGTGGATAGACTTACTCTAAGTTCAAAATTCTCTCCCTAACTCGTTAGCTTTATTAGTACATCTATGTACAACCAGAACAGGTCGTAAGAGGTGGTAGTAAAAAAAAAAGTAAGTACTTTTAATCATACGAATACATCCGAATTTATTTAAGTGGTGTCGAATTGTATTTTGAAATATTTTTTCTAGACTTTTATTTGTACGTTAAATATGAGGAATTTACCCACCTCAGTGACCAGGTTGTCCAACGCACTACTCTTTGAGTAGATTAGACCGCCGATGATGGGGAGATTTAGGTTCTAATATCGGTTGGCTGTACTTCATCTGACTATAATATTTCTAATCCACAAAAACCATTAGAGTGATCAGTACATAAGCATACAACCCGAATAGATGGTAAGATGTCATGCTAAAAAAAAGAGAGGATTTGACTTTAATATTTTTCTTGTGAATAAGAATGATGAATAGAATACTTCAAATTAAATACACCCATAATAACGCGGAAAGAAGGGATGAAAATATAAAATTAATTTCGGAATAAGCCCATAACAGTAGCGTAGTTAGCTAACGCACTAGTTTCATGTTGAGCCAGACTGTCGAGAACGGGTAGATAAAGTTTCGAATCTCGCTCGGATGAACTGGGGGTGGTTCTTCCTAAATGGTTTTCTACTCTACCTCCACGCAAATTCAGGCTCACTTCCTTTATATCAAACCTTCCACATTTTTAAACCCTTAACGTAATTAGTACTTAATCGTATAACCCAAACGACTAGTAAGACGCGGTGCTAAAGAAAGAACTATGGAAAACCATTTATGTGCATCCGTCTGGCATTCAAATCTCGGCCTTATCATCAAAGACGAGTTCAGTGCGAGCCTAAATTTTAAAACCCCCCAACCAGCGATACGGGTTTCTAATTGTATAAATACTTCTAAAATTCTAATCTGGTTATTTAGCGTGTATTATCTCAGCTTGTATATATGTACAGATATACGTTACTCAATGACTACTTAACCTAAGACAATAAACTAAGGTCTAATCACGTCTCTAAGAATTGAGATTTTACTGACCGAGTGGAGCAAGGTCCTGCTTTGTTCTTCGATTACTGCAGAATACGTAAACTCACCTTAACAACACTTAGCATGGATATTTTTCAATTTAGAATTAGTTATGTTTGCATATGTGATTTTTTTATTGTTATATGGATGACCTAAGCCAGGTAAACAACATTTATTAATATTAATATAATTTTTATAAAATGTATCTTTTTTAATCAATATTCAACTTTAATTCTTATGGAAAATAACTATCGTATATATTTTAAATTGAAATCCTAAGAAAAATCTAAAGACTTTATTTAACGATAAATAAATGGCACAGACTTTTTTTTATCTCAAAATAGGTAAGATTTGTAAAACATAACAATGTTCAGTGTTGGAGAAACACTCCACCAAAAAGACTAGATGAAATAATATACGCTGTTACAGAAACATAGAGAAAATAGGAACATCTTTGTCTACCAAAGAGCATGACAATAAATTTAAATTCATCGAATAGATCAATAAAAAATATCTCTATTTACTTATAGCTCATAAAATGTGGGTTTTATAACAAATATTTTTATATTTAATGATAAAACTTATAACATATTAAATATATAATAAGTTTTACTATTAAATATAACCATATTTTACAATGATAAGTTATTTCATTTCTCTAATAGTTGCGGAGATATGATCAAAAGTGAAAAATTTCGTTTAAGTAAAGTACCCTAAAAGTAGTTTTCATAGAAATGTGATAGCTGCCATTTTTTTTGTAATGTTAAACAGTAATTGGATACGAAATTAAATCAAAAATATTTTAGCAAATTTTGAGAAAATCTATTCCCTGTCTTTTTGCATTTAATTACTTAAGTACCTTGATTATAGGGTACAGTATCTAATTTCAAAAACTCTTTTAGAGTAACCTTATGAAAACCTTAGATAAGAAAGTTCCAGCCCCATCGTTAAAAGGGTTTCGGCTCTCATCCGAGATATACACAACCAGACAGATACCGTCGCGAAAACTACTTTTCCGGATCCAGTTGCTATTAAACGTCGAAATGTATCCAAATCCTGAGTACGATCACAATACTTCTCTCTACGAGTGGTAGAGAGAATTTTAAAACGCGGAGGGAGTCAAATATGCTTCTCACATAAATACTCATCTTAGTAACAGAACACACATCTGCACCCTCAGACAGACAAATAGGGTATACTAGACTTGTAGTCAAAGTCCCTTACCATTCATCCACTAATATAAGCGCTTTAGTAAGTAGGGACTGGATTTTTTCTATTCGCCTTGATCGTAAAACATAGGTATTTGAGATATAAAGTTTGTTCGGAAATTCTACGCCCAAACAGCTCATACATTTTGATTGAACCAAAATCAAAATTTAATTTACACTTACATCCGGTTAACTATTTTAATACCATTAAATTGTGTTCAAAGATTCGGCATACAGAGTTAGGAGAGCAAAGCTGTGCAAGCATCCCTGTACAACAGGTTGCATAGTAATTAGGCATGTAGCACTACACCTTGGCATCTTTGAAGCACGACAGTAGAACACACCACAGTTAATAGTAACCGTCTAGTCCATATTGAAATAGCAACTCGTTCTGAGGGTCATAACTAACGGTCTTACATCACAAAAAGTGCCCTCATGCCTAATTCCTATGCAACATATTGTACACGCATGCTTGCACATCTTTTCTCTTCCTGCGCCGTACGCTAAAACTTTGAACAGAATTTAATGGTGATAGCATATTTTGCCAAATTCAGGTGTAGAAGGATTTTGTATTGCTTTTGTTTCAAACAAATAATATGTGCAGTTTGGGCGTTGAGTTTCCAAATATCGTATATATGCATTTAATGTTATCAGGACTACTTTTATAGTGTTATTCTTACCTATTCTATTGGTTTTGCGCTATTTTGTGAACAAGTGCCTTAACGAGCCTATTTAAGCTTTGACCTCTTTATTTATAATACAGTAGACATTTCCTGCTGAAACAGAGAGTCCAGTTTCGTATAAGTTGTAAATTGTGGCATACTTGTTTGTAGTAGGTTTGAAATTCGTTGCTTATTAAATAGCTTCCAATGAGTGTAAATAGAGTGGAAGACACTGCGAGCAAGGGCAGACATCTTGGGAGGAAACAGAATCCTGTTGCAAGAGAAAAGTTAAGCTTCTTCGGAAAAGTAAGATTTGAAAATAGTCCCTTGACATCGTGAGAAGTTTTTTTTTTAATTATTTGTATAGCTCTGTTAGATCTGAAAATATAGCCCATTTAATTAATTTAATTTAGAAAAAACTATAGTGTTTAAGAACATGTGGCCCACTTCAATGGTCGAATGGGATATAAGCCATCGTTCTTGCTGTAGATTTAACTGTCGATGACAATGAGATCGAGATTCGAACCTTGGTCTGGTGTTTTTTCACTAAATTGTTTTCACTCTTCCTCCAAGCAGATGTAGATACTCTACCTCTAAACTACACCTTTCTGGCCCTTAAAATATTAGCTTAGTTAGTAGTACAACATGTGTACAACTGAAACGAGTAGAGAAACTTGGTGCTTAGAAATCAGCTCAATATAAATTGGTTGTAAGTAATAGAATAGTAGGTGTAGTATATAATAAATGTTACATTACTTATTGTGTGATTTTTTGTGTACTTAAGTGCTTGCTCTAGTTCCATAGTCTCATAATTTTAATGCCTATTTGCCTGCCTATTTTAAACAATTTTGGTGCCAAAGAATCCATTCCCTAATAATAAGATTATACTTTTCTTTTCACACTCAAATTGTTTCTCTCTCCAGTTTATATCCAATCCTAGTCGAGTAATCTCGGTAGTGGCGTGAATCAAATGAACATAAAAAGAATACCAAAAATTTTAACAAGGCAGAACAGTTTTTTATTTCACCTCGAAGAAGATGATGATGGCCTGACGCATCAAGAACGAGCAGTAATGACGTCATGAATAGTGAAATACCGTGTCTCCCGAAGATGGTACCTGATACGCCACCACGCCAAAGAAAGCATTTCAAAGAGAGATACAAGAGATAGAAAATAAAAGATCCTCAGGAAGCTTTTCTTGAAAAATATGGAGAAGTAAATAACTGAGAGCCAAAGTAAAATAGTAATAATTCTAGTGGGGAGGGGGAATAATAAAAAAAATGAATCGTGATGTATAAAAGCATCTGACGTAGTAATCCTCTGAGAATGTTCAGCCACCTGAATCATGTTTGCATTCTCTGAACCATGGGGGGAAAAAATAGTTTCCTGTATTCTGGAGGAAAATAAATGTAGTTCCTAGAAAGATAAGAACAAATCGCTCACAAAGTAAAGTTTAATAAAGCAATGTTATTATAATCTTTCGTTTTGATGTCTCTTCAGATTTAATGAGTGTTTTGTGCACTTTGTTCCTTACATTCAAACAAAAGAGAAGAAAAATTGACAGACAATTTATGACGCGGTTAAACGTCATTTACTCTAAAATGTAACAAGCTCACCTTGATGGGTGAAGTTTATAATATAGGGGCTTGGGTAGTTTTAGCAGGTAAGGCTACTTACTTTAAAGAAAAACGCAGTGTAAATTCAATATTTTAAACGGCTTCTTTAATTATCTAATCGAATGGTAGGGTTTATTAATGGAAATTACTCATTTATGTTGCTTTTTTCTCAATAAATGGAAATAACAGTCAACGATAAGCTAGGAAATAAGAATTAAAATTTTCAATATATTCCATTAATATATAATATACTCTACAAAAGTATTTATATAACTTAAAATAAATTAGAGAATCGGATCAAAAACATAGTGACCAACCTATGAAAATAAATGGTACGGCACACTGTACATATTTTATCTTGCTTTTATATTAAAATAGACATTTTCTAAAAACTCGTAAGATTTGTGAAACAAAATAAAAGGTATATACAGTATTGTAGAAACATTACACCAAAGAACATAAATGAAATAATATACACTGTCACTTAACTCTCATTGGAAACTAGAAACACTGTTACAGAAAAATTGGGAAAAGATAAATATAGCTGTTCCCCAAAGAGCTATAGAATTAAATTAATTTTCAAAGACCTGAATTAAAAATTATATATAGGTTCAGAAAATATGGGTTTTCTAAAAATATATTTTAAATAAAACATTTGTATCTTTAATAATACTACATCTTTATAATGAAAATATATTTTTTAACTCAAATAAGTGCGGATAAATGACGAAAATTGGAAAATTTCCCTTATGTAAAAATAACCTCTTAGTCATTTTTATGAGAAAATGAGAGGTACCATTTTGTTTATAGTAGTCTAATGAATATCGTTATAACGAATTTCGAGAAAATCTTTTTTTTTTCCCCTTAAGTTTAGGGCTAGATATTTGATTTCAAAAACACTTCGGGGAGACTCTATGAACACCCCAAATACCAAGCTATAGCCTAATCTGTAAAATAGTATCGGCCCCATTCCGAGTTACAGACAGACAGACAGACAGACGGTATCGCGAAAACAAACTTTTTGGTTTCAGGGTGTTATGAAACGTCGACATTTATTAAAATCTCTGGTTACCATTTTTTACGATCACAATACTTTCTCTCTGAGATGCTGAGAAAAAATAAAAATGTATTAGCAGTGATTTATTGTAGCTTACCACCGTTGAATGTATATATATATATTCAACGTTACCACCTCTTGAACCACAAGTGTTTTTTTTTAGTCAATGAAGCGTATAGAACAAACGGGTATTAAAATTCTGTGCTAAATAATGATAAATATACTATTTTGAAAAATTATTACATCCATTTAATAACTTAAGAATAGATCATTTTGACCAATATATTATTTCCTTTTAATAGCAAACTTTACGGATAGATTTTATAGAAGTTTAAACAGGGAGTACAACCCATCTAAACCTATGAAGACTATTATATTTTTGATCCAATACTCTCATATTTCAACAGTAGCCTATAATTATATTATTATAAAATATATACTATCTTTATCACACCATCTCGAATCGGACAAGGCTACCTTAATTTTGTGATCATTTACCCTAGATATCTAATCAAGTAGATTAATTTTAGTGCTTCGATTATGTTTTAAATAATTTTATAAGCTAATCGTTTAAGTTTACTCTCCGTAATGTCTTGTATATAGAAATTATTTTATTGGTAAACATTTTATATACCCACATCATTATGTATTTTGACTTTATAAGTATCTAAAAGCACATATAAATTGGGTCTTAAAATTAGTTTGTCTGTCCCTGAGGCTACAACCAAAAGTGTTTGATGAATTTTGTTCAAACTTTATATTACACGTGTTATGTTCATACTTCAGGGTTATACATTTGATTTAGATTCCAACCCTAAAATTAAGGGTAATTAATTGATGAATAATTTTCTAAAATAGCTTTAACTTCTATGTTTAGAATGAATATTTTGGGATTGTTTTACAGGGCAAACACTTTAAACTCGTTTTTGGGTTAAAGGTTGATTTGAAGTTAATTTACCGATGACTTTTTTTTTATAAACCAAGTAAACATACTCATAGCTTTCTCATTTTTTTCCTACAAATATGTAGGCTGTTTGGGGAGGGATTTACATGATAAATATAAAAGAAATGATCATTTTTCATGAAATAAATAAATTAAATCTAGTTGATAGTAAACTATATTTTTAATGTATTATTAAAAAAATCTCTAAATCCTTTTTGTTTTAAATATATATTTGAATAGTGTTTAATATGAATACCAAAAAATTGTTTATTTTTCTAAGAGACATTTACTAAAGAGTACTTATGTAAATTGATATTTATATTTAAAAAAAAAAGTTTTAACACCCTTTTAGTAACCACACGGTCTAAGTATTCACTCCTGCAGTAGACTTGACTGCCGAAGACAGAAAGATCGAGGTTAGATTCTCGGTAGTATGGGCTGAGTTTTTCCCCCTAAAATATCTTCCAGTCTCCCTATACGCAAATGTGGATTCATTTCTATAAATATAGCCTTCCTCATTCTTTAAACAAGGGTACTTAGATCATTTGTGCAGAATCGGCAGAGATTCGATACCCGATTTTAAATAGAGAATGTATTTTCAGTAATGATTTCCCTTTCTTCCTCCCGCATAGATGGTTTAATAACTGAAATGCTACATTCCTCGTCTCTATTTTATTAAAGTAACTAATGTATGCGTATGATCCTAACTGGTACTAAGCCACAAAAAAAATGAAGGTCGACATGTTTTTACCTGTATTAGTAAAGATCGCAGTGGAAGTTTTCCCTGAAAGACCTCTGACACAAGAACCAAGAGTAATCTAATTCCATGTCGACTCGGAACGCCGCTCGCTCTGTTGGCTTTCCTTGCTTTCCCGAGCCTCTTTTTGATTTCTAACACAAACCACACGAACCCCCACGATCTCCCCCTCCCTTTCCCTCAACCCCTTCGACCGTTGTTTTATTCATCGACTTTTGGTGAATGTGAAAAGAAAGGAAGAGAGTGTGCGTGTGTTTGTGTTTCAACGTGTGTAGTAGGGAATATTTGAGGAGAGGGTGTTTTTTATATTATTATTATTATTATTATTAGCACCGCGTATTACTACCCGTTCGGGTTTATACGCACTTACGCTAATGTGTAATGGTAGGGTGATTGTGAGATGAAATGAAGGACCTAAAGTTTAACGTGGAATCCGAACTACGGTGGAGGCCTAGCATTCCCCACATTCACAAGCTGTGATTAATACACGTCTTGTCACAGGTGAAAGAAGGGTTTAGCAATCAGATAAATCTGTGCCGGGATTGAGGATTGAACCCCGGACCCCAGAACAGAAGTCTGACACCTTACCCCTAGATCGCCAGGTTACCGTGTTTTTTTTTATAGAGGGTGTATTAATTAAGGAATCCTGGAACGAAAAGGTGACGACACCCTCAAGATCAACACTTGTAGTTACAGGACTGTTGTTTTAAGTTCCCACGCATATCGTTACATTCTCATATTCTAGTAACACAAGTGTTTATCTATTACTTATGACTATCTAACAGTGGGCAACGTGATTAGGAAGAGAGTTGTTTTGGATCGTATCTAATGACAGATTAAAGACTGTCCTATCCCCTAGATAGCACATATAGTCTGTTCAACGTAGGAAGTGTTTCTTGAAAGGCCTTTATTCCTACAAGAAATCTACTATATAGTAGGATATTGGTAGGAAAAGAGACCTTTCAGAGAGTAATTCCTAACATGACTGGATTATAACTTAGACTGCGTTCAATTTGAAGGCACGCTTGCGCAATTAAACTGTCTGCGTGACGCGCCGTGGCTGTTCACACTTAGTCCCAGTTGGATAAGTTGGTGCACCTGACACCGCAGATCAAACAAATAGGTTTTCTTCGTTCACCCTTATATATCGCGTGACGTCTGGCTGTAATATCTTGAGAGTTTGTGTTGTTCATTGTGTTCTCAAGATATGTATAGTGATGTCCTTGTGTGTGTGTGTTAGTGTGTGCATCTGGCATACTTCTAAATTATTCAAAGAACGTTTTTTGCTGCTTAAGGAAAAACGGGTGGATGTGGCTATATTCTCCATATCCAAACCATTAAAATAACCGCTAAACAATTCCTCCCCAAACGGTTCCACATCCACCATTAAAAATTAAACACCCCATTTTTCCATCCCAAATTATTACGGTTCTTCATCCGATGGCTCCGATGACTCTGTTGCACTCAATGTGACCACCTCAGTGCACGCGCAAGCTGCCTTCGCGACCAAATAGGGCTTGTATACAAAGTGAAGGCAGCCTTAGGTATATAATACCGCTTGAACCAGACGTTGCATCGTTGAGAGTTATTCCCCTTTAGATAACAGTGGATTGGGGGCAGGGTAAAGGTTCTAATATCTTTTTTAGAAATATAAAAACCTTTAATATTTTATAAATTATAGGGTGACATGGCGGTCTAGGGGTAAGGTGTCATATTTCAATCCTCGGTCCCGGTACAGATTTATCTGATAGCCAAACCCTTCCTGTACCTCTTACAAGACGTGTATTAATCACAACTTGTAAATGTGGGGAATTCCAGGCCTCCACCGTGGTTCGGATTCCACGTTAAACTGTAGGTCCTCCGTTTCATCTCAAATCACCCTACCATTACACATTAGCGGATGGGCGTATAAACCGAATGGTTAGTAAGACGCGGTGCTAATAATAATAATAATAATAATAATAATAATAATAATAATAATAAAAGTAATAATAATTTATAAACTATTAATTGAAAACGAAAGAAAAAATATTAAACTTTCTAGAAATTTAAATACGGATTCCTGAAGCACGTAAATTAATAATACCTATATTTTAATTAAATTAAAAACATTATTTAAAGTAATTGTTTGGTTACTTTAATGAATGGGGGAAGAAATATTTAGTTAGTGGGACGACAAAGACGCAGATAGGAGGCTAACACTAGAGATAGTTGGTGTAATGAGTTGGAATAGAGAGAGCTAGCTCAAGATAGGGATAGGTGGCGTACATTTGTAAAAGCTGCAGTGAACTTTCGGCACGTAATGGAATAAAGTAAGAAGGTAATAACAGGGAAATTGGTTTTAGTTTGGATAACTAGCGTATATTTTCTAAACACAACATTTTGTCAAGCCATGAATTATAATTTAAACTATAATCCTATAGTCTACTAGACATTACATGCAACTCTAACTCTTAGAATAGTAGGATTTGTGTAATACAAAACTTAAAATGGCGCTAAGAAAAAATAGCACGTGGTACATCTAGCCAATATTGGTTAATTACCTCAATTTGTATGCGTGGGATATTCTTAAAATACCCCCTCAACAAATATAAGTAAAAATTATAATTTTAGATTTTTAAGTATTTACATAATTAATTTGGATTATTTATATCCATAATTTTGGTGAATAATTAAACTGACATATATTTTAATAAATATTAATCACAAAATCTTCTCACATCTTTAGTTTCTTTAACATTTCATTCATTATCATTAAATTATAGCTACCCACTTCACCGGCCTCGTGGTCTAACACGCTACTAATGCTGTAGACTAGACGGCCGATAGTGGTAAAATTGTGGTTCGAGTCTCAGTTGAGTGTACTTAAGTGTTGTTTACAAAATGGTATTCCAATTTCCCTAAGTGCAAATGAGGGTAAGCTTCCTATAAATATAACCTTCTTGATCAATACAACCATTAGTTTAGTTATTACTTCATTATATAACCTAAACGGGTAGTAAGACGGGATGCTAAAAAAAATATTGTTTAAATGTATAGCTTTAATATTAATTTATAGGTTTTCAACTGTATATGCTCTGATTCTAGTAGCTATTTCCCCTTTTACAACAATATTTTGTGTTTTGGTTTATATGGGAAGAATTTGTAAAACAAAGCGAGGAACTTCCTTAGTTTCTGGCTGTCCACCCCCTTCCCCGCTTTTTCTCTTACACATTTCAATGCAGTAAAAAGCTGGAATTGTCAACAAAAAAAAATCATAGTCTCGCTTCCTAGATCACTTGGTAAAAGAGAGAAGGGGTGGTATGGAAGGAAATAAGACATTCCGACATCGAACTGAAATATACATCTCATCTTAACTCTTCTTTTCAGAGAGTTAACATAAACGTAGGGGCGCGTTATTCAGACCGAAGACATTCTCAGTACCCTCCCTAACACATTTTTCCTCTTTTTTTTTACAACAAAAAACAGCACGAAAAGTTTCCGGAATAAGAACTAGTCTTCTTTCTTTCTCTCTCTATCTATCTCTCTCTCTCTCTCTTCTATGTTTGGTGTTGTCTTAAGGGAGGTAACATAAATCTTAGGCATGGTCCCTTATAAAAGGGTATGTTTTATAGCTCTTAATATTTGTCTTGACACTGCTTTAACGAGATGTAGCCAGTCTTTTTTTGCTTCCAGAATTGAGTGTGAAAACTACAAATAAAATATTTATGATGAAAATTTGTACATTCAGTTTACTATGAAAGATATTATTCTTTAAATCATTTTTTTCCCCACTTTGATGCAAGCTTTATGATGGGGAAATATTGAAACACGTTAAAGGAAGCTTTCGTCATCAACGTATTGTGCACACGATCATAAAGTGTATTGAACAATTCAAATAAAGGGGTATATTTATTTTAATGATATATTTTACCAAGTGTTGAGACTAAATCAGCTTGTGACACGAAAAGTATTAAACAATGTATATTTATAAAAATTGAATAATTCTAGCGATAATACATGTAAGCATTCATATTGGTTGGATAATTTAATTATATATTTACCTTTCTCTAAAATATAAAAATCAAGTTAGAGCTAATAGAAATATACGATCCACCAAAAGCGAAATCATCAAAAAAAATATACAAAAATGAATATCTTTAAAGGATAAAAAACAAACCTAACCCTAAAATTCCATAATCATACCGATAACACATACATAAATAAATAAAAAATCTTAGCTAATAAAATGATGTTAATAATTTACATATATAACCACATTTATTTTTACTTTTAATTAAATCATAGGAATCAATTAAGTATTAATAATTCTCATATAAAGAGGAAAAGAGCTCGCAATAGCAGCATGTATCTGTAAAATAAATTCAGCCAACACACTTTCAAATAGTTTGTTGACTCAAACTGCAAATTGGTGGGCAATAACAAGGTGAAAATCCAAGCAGTACGGTAATTAAGAAACATAAAAAGTAATACAAACATTAAACAAATTTAAATGTCTAAACTGATATAGCAAAGAAAAATACACTTCAACTTAACTATTTTAGACAGGAAATAAGTAAGCTTGGTCTTAATCACCAATTAAATTGAATCACCTTTTCCCTTATCCTGTAATTTTGTAAAAACAATGGTATTTATAACAATAAAAAAAGTTACAATCATGTTGACCCTTATTTCAAAACACAAGAAAATCCCCACTATAAAAAAGAAAAGTATATTTATTCTGGTTAAAAGGAATGACGCCCTGTTGTTTTCCTGTGTATCAATTTCTGACGCCAATTTCATGCAGCAATGCTTACCAGATAACAAGGCATAGCTGACTCTTCGGGCGAGTTAGGACGGCACTAACTTTGAAGCACCTTCTCATAAAGACGTGTACCCTTGTCTGTTGTTTCTTCTCGACGATATTTCCCCCCCCCCCACCCATTTCCCTCCCTCATTTATATTACCGTAAAGATTGTCGTCTAGACATAGCCATGTTTTTCGTGGATAGGAAAAAAAAAATTGATAAGCTCAAATGTAAGAACATGTCAACTTACTTCCTTATTTTATTTTATTCGATATCCAAAAAGATGATTTTAGCGCTAATGAGGATATTTTTTTCTCAAATACGTCCAATTTATACGAACATTAACCTGGTACCCGTCTCGGTGGTGTAGTTGGTTAACGCGCTAGTCGTGTTGAACTCGACTGCTGAATACGGGGAAATCGAGGTTCGAATCTCGGTCGGGTGAACTGGGGGGAGGGTTTCTTAAATGGTTTTCCACTCTCCCTCTGCGCAAATGCGGGTTCACTTCCTCTAAATTCAACCTTCCCAATTCCTAATCCATTAGCGTAATTAGTACCTAAGCGTATAACCCAAACGGGTAGTAAGATGCGGTCAAAAATTAATAAATTCACCTGGTATGGATTAGGTTGTAAGAATTAAGTGGATATTTATATCCGCCTGTGTAGAAAGAAAATTTAAATTAAATTACCCACCTCGGTGGCGTAGTTGGCTAACGCGCTTGTCGTGTTGAGCTCGACTGCTGAGGACGGGGAGATCGAGGTTCGAATCTCAGTCTGGTGAACTGGGGGTGGCTTTTACTAAATGGTTTTCCACTCTCCCTCTACGCAAATGCGGGTTCACTTAATCTAATTCAACCTTCCCAATTCCTAATCCATTAGAGTAATTAGTACTTAAAGCGTATAACCCGAACGGGTAGTAAGACGTGGTGCTAAATATTATTATTATCATTAAATTAAATTAGGAAAAATCACTCTTTTTACAACCTTTCGAGATCCCAACACCAAATTCCCCACCAACGTCAAACAATACAAGATGAGCCTGGCATTAAGTCTAGGGGCCCACCAAAATGAGTAAATTAGCAAAAGAAGAAACTTCAATAACAATTTTAAATAAATGTAGTTCTTACGCTTGCTATTTATTTTACTTATACATTTTTACCAGCCATTATTTCCTCATAAAAGTCACAGAAGCATACGAGTAAATTTTATTTTTTATTAAAATACACCTTAAGATAGAGTTGAACCCTCGAAATTCCAGTGGTTAATTCAATATTTGGCTGTAGATTTAATAAACCAAAAATTAAAAGATTAAATTCTTTGTGAATGTGCTTTAGTGCGAAATAACCTCAATTTCTTGCCCATGAACTATCACATTATTTTAAATACTAAATTATTGCTATAAGAAATAACAGTTTTATTTTTAAGATAATGGTTTGTTGATATTATCTTCTAATAAGCACACAATCAGGTAAAAATTCATTTCTATTAATTCAGGAGTCGTAGAAGTTAAAATATATATGTAGGATAAGTTGTTTTAGAGGGCACAAGCAGAACAAGAAAGGATTTTTGTTGTTGTTGTATTGGTCGCAAAAAGAACAAGAATTTGTAGAAGGTATAGAGAGGATATACATATATAGGATTAGATGCTATTGTTTGCCACAAGTTGTTGTATAAGGTTAGTAGTTACTGAGGATAAGGTAGTATATTTGACATCGGAAGTGGTAATAAGGAAAGAAGATATAGATGCAGGTGCTTATTGGGCACAAGTAGTTGTAAAAAGTAAGGAGCAATAGAAGATAAGGAGCTGTAGAAGTAGGTATTTATAAAGGATGAAGTTGTATATATGACGTGTTGTACTATAGAGGTAGCAAGGACATACATAGTACACAATACCCCATTGAGGGTATGAGGCTAAGACAAGCGCTTGTAAAGTGTTCAAGGGGGTATCTAAAAATAACTAAGAAAGGAACCAACTTCAGTGTTTTAATGGTCTAAGACGTCACTACCTTGATAGACTTGTCTGTCTATGACTGGGATTTCGGGATTAGAATACTGGTCGGGTCTACTGATGGTGGTTTTTCCTAAATGGTTATCCAATATATTTCCATGCAAATGCAGGTATATTACCTATAAAATGCTTCCTTCCTAATTCCTACCTCATTATAGAAACTATCTTATATCCATATATTTTATTATTTAGCACAGCGTCTTACTACCCGTTCGGGCTATACGCTTAAGTGCTAATCTCACTAATGGATTAGGAATTGGGAAGGTTGAATTTAGAGGAAGTGAACCCGCATTTGCGTTGAGGGAGAGTGGAAAACCATTTAGGATAAAACCCTCCAGTTCACCCGACCAAGATTCGAACCTCGATCTCCCCGTCCTCAGTGGTCCAACTCAACACGGCTGGCGCATTAGCTAACTACGCCACCAATGTGGGTTATATATATCCATGTTTAACCTAAACATATAGTAAGACGCAGAGATACAAATAACAATCATAAAAGCTGCTAGGCTCTATAGAAATTAAAAGGGGTTTAGTAGAGTACAAGTACCACGAGCCAGAAATAAATCTCCAACAAAAAATATATGGGTTAATATTTGCAGTGAGTAGGTAGCTTTGTCCTGGCGGCAACTGCACATTTAGTACACACCCCCAGGTCCCTCAGAAACAAATGTGGCTGCGTGTCACCATGTCCTAATACTGTGTGTTCACTGTGTGTGACGCGACATAGGTGCCACTGATGGTCCGATGGGCATTATGGCGAGTACATCATGCGGCGAGCATGCATGAACACATCTCTTGTGAGACCACAAACACTCACTTCCTCTACAGACCGCCGGAGATCGTGTGAGCTAGCTGTGAACATGCGACTTAGCCTCGACAATAGGACATGCCGGGGATGTAATGTGATTCAGACGATGAGGAAGTGAAATGCGCCCCAAAGACTCCATTTTGGTCAAGCACACACACACACATATATATATATATATAAATTTATATATAACATATATATATATATATATTTATCATTGCATTTGGTTTGTACGCACGTGTTAGAAGTGAGGAAGGTTGAGTTCAGAGTGTGTCTGAATTTGTGTGGAGAGAAAGTTGAAAACCATTTAGGGAAAAACATCCCCAATACACCTGATTGTAATTCGAGCCCCAATATCACCATAAACAGCAGTTCAGAATTCTGTGAAAGTTACGCCTTAGTCGATTCGATCACTGGTATGAGCTGGTTCTTATAAAAGCATAAACAAATATATATTTTTATCCATACCAGTGGGAACTTGGATCAAGGTGTCAGTACCATATTGGTTTCATATCCGTATGACTTTAAGGTCAGGGTTCAAATCCCGGTAGAATGTGCTAAAGTTGTTTTTTTATTTAACGAATTCTCACCTTTTTCACAAAACTTTAGCCAGATTTATTAAAATTATAACCAATTTTTCTCCACCCCATTGGTGTAAATTACCAAATCACCTGAACGAATTGTTAGAAATAGCGGACAGAATGATATATTATGGGTTCCAGATTCCTTATGTAAGCACTGCATTATTAAAAATATTCGATATATTGTGTAGCTCACTAATACATTGTATTCTTTGTTAGTTAAATAGTTATAATCCTAGGCCTATGTTAAGTAAAAAATAATATAGCTATATATTATATTCGATTTAAATGTATTACATAAATGAATATTTTCTTACGATTATATCACTAAATAAGGTAAACGTTCTTAGCACAGGCAGAAGATGTTATTCATGTGTGAATATATTTCGTTGAACATTTTTCTCAAGTACCAGCCATCCCAACTCACTCTTATTCCTCCACAACTGCTCTTATCTGCCCCCATCTACAACACCTTGACAACAGATAAAAAAAACTCTAAGCTGTCAAACATAAAAACTAAACCAAAATGTTTTAAAAAATACAATAAATTTAATAAACTAATACTTTTTAGTTGAAAATAATTACCGCAGTATTATTTAAGATTCAACGGTTTAAATGCATCAGATTACAAGTAATCATAATCTAATAATAAGTTAATCTTGAATCGAAACACAAATTCAATTTTGTGACTCGTTTAAGAAGGAGCTTTACGATTGAAGGGGCTACCCGCAACCCGCATTTCACCCATTTACCCAAAGGTTATTCTTATTCTGAT
>CABFOW010000538.1:228107-249055 GCA_902141385.1 Timema californicum | reverse complement strand
TGAAATGGAGGACCTACAATTTAACGTGGAATCCGAACCACGGTGGAGGCCTAGCATTCCCCACATTCACAAGATGTCTTGTTAGAGGAGAAGGAAGTCGCGATATAGAAACACCGCAATAGGCCGGCATTGATGAATGAACAAATCGCTTGAAAATTCTCTTAAGAGATCGTCAAAATTCACGGTAGGATCTGTGTACCCATCGGCTTTCCTTGATCATGGTCGTTGCCCTTGATCCATCACGAGTGACGAAGTATTGTGCTTGGTGCATGTTACCCCATATGACAACGTTCGTTATATGTTTCTTAAGGCTACTCGCATATTGGAACCGACTTAAGTAAGCATGTAGGTCACGCGAAGTCCCCCGGACAATCCCGACATGAGACGAAGGTCCTCACGTTGGAGGCGACTCAGTCGTCCGACTACGGGCGTATCGTTCCGACCTGCGACCGGGTCCCAACACGTTGAAGTCGTACAACCTGACTGGTCATTTCGCCTGTATTTTGGTTTTATTTTGGTTTTATTTTTTTCCAAAATTGAGATCGAAAAATCGCTTAGGTCTCGTTTTCGAGAGGAAGTGCCTTTGGGGTCTAATAAGACGACCACTACCATTTGAGAGGCGTGGTATATTTGTTTGATCCACTCATTCCTTCTTCGACGTCTTCTTCAATTCCAGATCAATAAATTATTTCCAAGGAGGTAAAATTGAGAGTTCATGTTTCATTACTCTATTTAGATTTTTAAAAAAATTACCACTCAACGACAACTAGAGGGTACAAGGACAGATCGCACCTGAGGAAGTCGGTCACAATGTGCGTAATCCAATCATACGGCCAAGTCGCGTGTTGTCGGGCGTTCGCCGTAGTTGCGCGTAGTCGGTCCCAATTTGCGAGTAGCCTTAGGGCCAGTTTCATAGTCAAATTTAGTACGCCTCAAGTGCGGCGCTACACTAAGTACATGACGACACCTACCTAAAACAGAATGTAATGGGCCAGTTTCCTATGCGAGAACGGCCCATTCCATTCGAGTGTAGGTAGGTGTCGTCTTGTATTTAGTGTAGCGTCGCACTTGAGGCGTACTAAATTTGACTATGAAACTGGCCCCTAAGGCTTGTTTTGTTTTAAGAAATAGCACTATGAAAAGAGGTTGTGCAAATTTGTGGACACCGTGTATATATTGGCATCAGAGCTATTCGTAGAAACAACAAACTGCTTCATATTACTCAACAGTACTTGACCTTTAACTAAAAGTATTTGAAGTCACGTTCCTTTCTTTAGTTAAAAAAAACGACACCTAAGAACCTATATCTTCAAAATACTGTTGTATTTTTAAAAGGTTACGTACGTATCATGAAGTAAAAATAGTTTGGGCATGTTTTGTGTTGCGAGACGTATCGTGAAGTATGGGGAATAATCGGAATAACGTTAATGAGGGTTGTTGGTTCGGATAAAAATGTCAGTTTGGTATATTTCTGTTATCATCACTGTTCAAATAAAACTAAAAAGTAAGCCCGTGTTATTTTAAATATTCGACAACGCGTGACAACAGCAAAGGATAAGATTCCACATTGTACAGTAGCCCCGTGGCTTCTTTGGTGCTGACTGACAGCTCACAGCTGACTTCTGTCAGTCAACATTTAGGTATGTACCTAAATGTTGACTCTCAGAGGTGACAGCTGCTAAACACATGTTTTTTTGCAGATCATATGGTTCGGCGTAGGGATATATAATTTGGTTCGGTAACTTTTCAAAGCTGTCAGCTGGGAGCTGTCAGTCAGCACAAAAGAAGCCATGGGGCTACTGTAGTTACTATTACAATGAAACGCACAGCATGTAGGTCTATATTGCCCGGTTTTTTAGTGTAACTACTATATTCAAAAACCAATGGCCCATGGCCTCAATCAAGAGGGAGCCTAAACAATAAATTAAAAGCGATAAACTTTAATGAGCTATTAAACACTAATAAGTCTATATAGCACATTGGTGGAGACAATAAACGATCGGACTTAAGAAAAACTGAGTGCTAAAATTAAATGTCCCTTAACTTGCCAGAACAAAGATTCAGACGTCAATAGTTTCACGTATGAATGATATCCCCCAATCTTTTTATAATCATATCACTTATTCATTGGTATGATTGTAGGCCACGCACTAGTGTACGTCTCAACTACAAACTGTAGATAGCGGATGACTNAGATAGCGGATGACTAGAATAATGAACTACAGTCTAATTTCTATTGGAAGCCGTCTAACGGCACGTGGTCGCATCCATCACGAAGTCCTTCGTTCGGATCCTGACCAGGTTAGTATACAGCCTGATCACCCTAGATGTACGTGCGTCAGTTTATATATCTGCACTAGATCTAAATATTTAAATATATTGTGTTCGGGCGCCAGATAGTTTCACGTCCCCTAAAAAAAAAGATTAGACTGGGTTTGATTTAAATTAATGATAACTTAAATTAAAGATCACAAATTAATATTTAGGATATAAATTTAGTCGACATTTTGGTTAAGGTTACTAAAGAATTAATCTAGATAATGTAAGTTTAGTTAAGAGTGATTACGTGAGTGTGTAAGAGAGCGGCCAGACAGAGCGCGCGCGCTCGAGCCGGTACAGTCTAGTTTACAGGCTCTAGACAATATTATTGTATGTTGGTTCATTGAGTGCTAGGAAAACTTATCAATTTGCCATTTTTATTACTATCGATAGGTTTAGCAACGTGCTACTAACGGCCTAATTTAATTGGTAAGATCATAAACCATACTAAAATGTGTGTGTGTGTGTGTGTGTGTATATGATAAAATACTTCAATATTATTACCAAAGTAGGCCTTTACAAATAAGAATCACCATTAGCGTGGACATAATGTGAGAAAACCACAACAATAAATAATTTGCCAAAAACCACCCTCATTTCAATGAGCCAAGATTCAAACCTTTGCCTCCTCGTCATTAACTACAGTAGCCCCATGGCTTCTTTGGTGCTGACTGACAGCTCACAGCTAAATGCTTTGAAAAGTTACCAGACCAAGTTTAAGTATCCCTACGCCGAACCATATGATCTGAAAAACATGTGTTTAGCAGCTGTCGCTTCTGACAGTCAAAATGTAGGTATATACCTAAATGTTGACTCAGAAGTCAGCTGTGAGCTGTCAGTCAGCACCAAAGAAGCCGGGGGGCTAGTGTAGAGCTATCTGCTAATCTCTCGCTCGCACGTACGCTTGTCAGTCTGGCCGAACCCTAAGACACAACCGATCTGTATGATGGTTTAATCGTAAGTGTTTTTCCAATGGCGGCTATCCCGAGGGCTTCTTCACCCCCTAACGCATCCCCATGAATGATTTCCCGTCTTAGAAAGAAATTGGTCAAGGTCACTTTCACTATCACTTGAAAAACTGCAGCTCAATTAGGGGAGATCTTTTACAATTTGTCCTGTTCTTTACTGCTGATCGAAAGTGGGCGTCCTATAAAAATCTGGGCTTGGATCAGGGATGTGCAATCTATGGCCCAAGAGCCAATACGCCCCACCGGTATGCTCGATCCGGTACGCGAGATGAATAATTTAAATGTTGTGTGTTGTGAAGCAGGCTTTTTTTTTTTTTTAAAAACAAAGCAAAACTAATTTTTATATATAAAACTATGCCAAATCAACATTTCAAAACTTGGTGACTAATGCACAAAAATGTATGTCAATGTTTGCATCCCTTATAATTACGAGAAAAAGTGTTTTAGTACATGATACTTAGGGTAAGTGATCTTAGAATCCGACTTAATGAAGAGCCTTTCTTGAGAATCACCTAATAGTTTCACTAATTTCACACCCTATCATATAAATCTTCTGAACGAACTTATAAATATACTAAGCCACTGAGGTAGCTTATTTATTATTGTAATGCATTATCAATGGATTTAAACTTTCATGTTATTATTTCATGTGTGTTCATAATATTTTTTTTAATGAATGAGAGTTTTTACATCTCTTGTTTAGTTTTAAATGGAATTAATCGACTTGAACTATTCCGAACAGTGGTGAGTTCTGCCCATTTCTACTTACGAGTAAAGCTTTATCATGTAGAATAAGGAAGCCTAAGTGATTGATGCAATAAACACTAGCCCCATGGATTCTTTGGTGCTGACTGACAGCCCACAGCTGACTCATGACAGTCAACATATAGATATATACCTAAATTTTGACCATCAAAAGTGACAACTGCTAAACACACGTTTTTACAGATCATATAGTTTGGCGTAGGAATACATAATTTGGTCTGGTAACTTTTCAAAGCTTTAAGTTGTCAGCTGTGAGCTGTCAGTCAGCACCAAAAAAGACATGGTGATTACTGTATATTTCTATGTCACGACATGGATGGAAATGCTGACCCCAAAGATTGGTGATCGAATTCAGTAGATAGGGGGGGATGGGAGGAAATGTGGTAGGGTAGGGAGGAGAGCGAGAGAAGACTATTTCAATCGGCAACTCCCGAGTTCACAGCTCAAGTTGTCAATAAAACTTTAGATACACCAAAGACATAGCTTTAAGCGAGCGAGGAAGAAATTCATCTGGAGGTTAACGAGTCCAATAATTCATGCATCTCTTCGCCACAGCCACACACATTCATAGCCACTCAGTCTGCTGAAGATGGGTGCGCGCGCGAGCCGACGCCAGCAAGGTATGCCGAATCGTCAAGAGTGCCAACAGCGTGTGTTTTTTTTAAAGGGGATACGGTGAGAAGAACCTGAGCGGTCAGACAGGAATAACCTGTTTCGGTGTTTACTGCAAAGCAGAGGTCCATCTACAAAACTGTCTCACCCAAGTGTTATCAAGAGGGGCTCTCTTAAATGTTAAGACATATCTAAGGACATGGTGTCTATTCAACTTGACCAATGAAATTCCCGACTTTTCCCCTGATTTTCCCTCATCATTTCCTAAAATTGTTGACTAAAAAAAAGTATGTCACATCCTTCTAACTCCCTCCCTCTTCCCCCTCAATTTTAAATTAGGTAATCTTTTTTTATGAATAATAATAGTGAGTTGAAATTTAAATAAGCATTTTTTTAAAATGTGTATTAACATTGTTCACTAGGAAATTATAAAATATATTACACAGCTACAAACAAAAAAAACTACAGTTTTAATAACATTGTTATTTACCGATTTAATGATTGCTATATTTCATATTTTGAGTAAAACAACATTTTCCCGGATTTTTATTGTAATTTACAAAATTCCCGACTTGTTCCCGTATTATCCCGATCACTTCAAATTCCCGGCTAGTTCTCGTTTTCCCAGATGGTAGACAACTTGTAAGGAGCATCAACAAAGAATTTAAAAAAATAAAGGTTCGACTCGTCAACTCCTTTTAAGGTCATTCGACAGTAAAATATGTATAGCACGATTTTAACAAGAGTTTAACAAACTATAAAATGTGGGTCGGTGATTTTCAAATAATTACAGTTCACGACTTAAAAGGGGGTCAAACTTGTTCTTTTATATTTTTTGCTAAAGTAAAGTAATTAATGTATGGGGTTGACCTTTAGTATAACTAGACATTCAAGAGTTGTACAAAATTAAATGGTGACCTGGCGGTCTAGGGGTAATGTGTCGGACTTCTATGCTGGCGTCCGGGGTTCAATCCTCGGTCCCGGCAAAGATTTATCTGATTACCAAACCCTTCCTTCACCTCTGACAAGACATCTTGTGAATGTGAGGAATGCCAGGCCTCCACCGTGGTTCGGATTCCACGTTAAACTGTAGGTCCTCCATTTCATCTCACAATCACCCTACCATTACACATTAGCGTAAGTGCGTATAAACCGAACGGGTAGTAAGACGCGGTGATAATAATAATACAAAATTAAATATTTACTATATTAATAGAATTAAAATATATAATACTATCTTGGTAGCAGCAAAAATTGAATCAGTTTAATAAATAGTGTTTTTATTTTAAAATAAATATGTTTTGTATTTGTTCTTTCTCTTTCTGGAAATATCAGAACCAGCTTCTGGGCAAAGGAAACAGCGCTTCATCCCTACCCCCTTAGACTAAGCCGCTTAAACCGTAAAAGTACCAATTTCGTGTGTGGGAGGAAGGTATTAATCACGTATGTACGTTCACATGTAGCTATAAGTCATTCACGAGCTAAGTTTACCTGGATGATAGCTCGAAATGTTACTAGAAGTTATTCCTAATATATCACTACGCCAACAGCTGACATCTATCACTTTGGATGACTGTAATAAAAACAAATGGTAATATATGAATGTGATAGTTAACCACAGTAATTTAGGCCAATATTATTTATATATTTATTTGAGGTCGAACAGAAAGTTTATTTATAGTTTTATTCCCCTTTAAAAAAATATTCACACCACTTTCACAAATAACTTCTAACAAACATAGCTTCAAAATGGCGACTGACGAATTTAAATCATATGGTTGAACATAACGGTAAACAAGTTTTTTTACAATGATGCGGACACGTAGTTGATGAAAATATTTTATTCAGTTAAATATTTAAAAATACGATTAAATAATCATAAAATCATTTATTGTATGTAAAAAAAAAAGACAAGCATTTTCTCTTTTGCAAGTAAATACGATGCCTGTATTAAAAGGTATTGATGTGTGCACTATATTAAACATAATCAATAACGTTCCAAAACAAAGAATAAGTACTTTTAATTATGTTTAAAATATTGTTTCGAGTTGGATAAAAAGAAATTATTTAAAAAAAATGAAATATTATGAGAAAACTAAGTTTACGTTATTTTAAATGTAATATATAAAAGGTAATTAAAGATCTTTACATCTATAACAAAACTGTGAGATTTTACAAATGTTGGCAACCCAAAACCTAAATATATGATTTTCGAACTGTCTGTATCGTGAACGAAATATAGATACACTTAGTCTGCCCAGGAAAGGTAGCAATCTAACCTTAACCTACTTTATTTGGGCCTTTACGAATCTGAATATGACCTAACACTTTACGTTTCAACAAAATCAAAAAAGCAACACCTTCTAATACACAAATTAGTATAGCCAACATATTAACAACCAAACTAAACTTATAATTTATTTATTTATATATATATATATATATATACACTACCTGTAATAAACAATTACATTTATAGATCCTAAATCCATCACACTATTTTCTGTCGAAGTAGTAAATTAATTTTAATCAATAAAAAAATTTAATACACTATTTGGTGCTTTCATACTAAAATAAGAAAATAAATAGAAGATAGAAACCTACCTGGTTCACACAGGTATGAACTCAAATCATGTAATCATCGAATAAGCTGCACTATTTAGTGAAACCATGCATGGTGCTACCTTTCAGAGCAAGCACAGGGTGCATGCAAACTTAACAGGAAATTACACAGTTGTCATACCTAGTAATGGGATTGACTAATGAAAATTCCTAACTTTTGAGTCCAACCTTAAAACAGGAGCAGGACTCGTATTAGCGAGTGGGCAGAGCCCCTGGATGCTGATCTGGAGGTCCCGTGTTCGATACACAGCTTGTACCGGGGGATTTTTCTCGAAAGGAGAATAATTCTCATAGTTAACAGGGTTTGGTAGGCTTATGATAGGTTAAGATCCTAAATGGCTTCACACTGTCATATTCACTACCATCATCATCTCATCGGGACACGGAAAGAATGTACGATTAGTACATTCGGGCATCCCCTGGGAAACGGTACGTTAGTACAAGCTAATCTTTAAACTACTAGTACGAGTATTATAGGTTTCGTATCGTTTCTTCGCAAAACGTTTTGTCTCAAGACGCTGAGCACAGTGAATAGCGTCACCTTGTAACAAGAGGTTATCTATCATACATGGCGGGTACAGGACATGTCAGGTCGTAAAGAGACAACCTTGTGGGGGGGAGCAGTACAACAACTTGTAGATCCGGGACACATCTAAACTAAGGTTGATGTTTTGTTTTTTGTTCACCACCGCCTTTTCTACCCGCCTGGATTATCCGCTTATTTACTGATTGAATAGGGAGGTCAACCTCGTTAGTCTTGGGGTTAAGTGCTCGTCTCAGGACCCTATGTTCGTGGGTTCAAATCTAACCGAGGTCAACGGATTTTTTTATGAACAATCTATAACACAACTTCATGTGGAGGGGAAGTAAAGCCGTCGGTCCCGTGTTGATTGTGGTACTGTATGTAGAAGAACCCTGAAAGGTATGTGAAAATACCTTTCTCGGCAAAATTGGTAGGCGCTCTCGCTCATAGAAATTAGATGTGGAAGACGACGAGGAACCACCGCACTTTCTGAACTCCCCTAGTAGCCTACATGGGATTTCCACCGGATGGTGCAGGCAGCACTAACCAGCCTAAGGGCTTAGCGCATGCCCAGCTCCGGATGGATAGAAAATACATCAAACCAAACTTCGCATTGTTGACTTAAGAAGAAGAAAGAATAGGTATGATGGGGAAGGAGGGGCGTCACCTGGTGGTCTAAGGGTAAGGTGTCGGACTTGCGTGCTGGGGTCCGGGGCTTAATCCTCAGTCCAGGCACAGATTTATCTGATTACCAAACCCTTCCTTCACCTCTGACGAGACATCTTGTGAATGTGGGGAATGCCAGGCCTCCACCGTGGTTAGGATCCCACACTAAACTGTAGGTCCTCCATTTCATCTCACAATCATCCTACCATTACACATTATCGTAAGTGCGTATAAGCCGAACGGGTAGTAAGACGCGGTGTTAGTAATAATAATAATAATAATAATAATAATAAGGATAATGATGGTAGAAGGAAGTGCGCCTACATTTACATGGAGAGAGTATGAAACAATTTAGAAAAACAGCTCAGCTCAGCTCAGTACAGCCAGCCTGAATTACAACACTGACCTTCTTGGCACAAACGAACCAGATTAGACGAACCGGACGCCTTAACCCGAGTAGTCCCCATTGTGCCTCCACGCTAGGTCTTCACAGTGGTTATGTGAAAGGATGTTAAAAGAAACGGTACATTTTCACGTTTAAGGAAGCAATCAGGAAAAATTAGGTTTCTCCACTGCCGTCAATTGGCGGTTCCGTAACACAAACACCAAACATAGAAACAACAACTTTCATTTACTTTCGCCCTTAAAACGGAAATTAACGACGATCACATATTGCCCCCCCCCCTCCTCCCTCACACACACACAAACTAACTAAAAAAATCATAAAGCATTTAATAATCTGAAATGGTAAATATGAAAAATGTGCTTGTTCAGGGATTCTCACGGGTTCGGGTCCTTGCTTCGAATCTCACTTCGTGCGCTTTTTTTTAATGTCAACATTTTTTGTATGTCAAATAATTTGAGGTTTACATAAAACGAATGGGCAGGTAAAAGCTAACCATATATATATTTTTTTAATTACTTCATTTAGCACCAAGGTTATTAACGGCTTAATCTAAGGGGTGGGCATAGAAAGGGCAATTAGAGGAAATGCACCCACGTTAGCGTGTAAAAATAATAAGATGAATTGGGAAGGGGGAAAACACATTTAGGAAATCAACTCCAGTGTATTTGGCAGAAATTCTAAATCCCTCCCTCCTCCGGTACAGGCAATTAACTACATCCTGACCCACCTCGGTGGCGTAATTGGCTAACGCGATAGATTCGTGTTGAGCTAGACCACCGAGAAATGGGAGATCGAGGTTTGAATCTCACTCGGGTGAAATGGGGTGCTTTTTCCCAAAAATAGTTTTCCACTTTCCTTCCACGCAAATGAGGGTACACTTCATCTATATTCAACCTTCCTAATTCCTATCTCATTGGCGAAATTAGTACTCAAGCGTATAAACTGAACGGGCAGCAGGACGCGGTGATAAATAAAAATAAATAAACTAAACTACATCCTATTTGCTTGTCTGGTTGTAAAATACACATTCCTGGCGAGAGACTGCAACAGATGATGTTGAGGGTTGCGTTGGGAGGGGGTAGTATTTCTTCTGAAGCAGATATTTGTAAATCAATAAACATAGTGTTTATTTATATATATATATATATATATATATATAAATTCTCTCATTCTGATACACATAATATTTATTGCTTTACAAATATCGGCTTCAGAAGTAATAGCTGACCCCTTCCAACGCAACCCCCTCCGGCCTAGTTGCGGTGTTTCACCAGGAATGTGTATTCTACAACCAGACAAGCAAAGAGGATATAAAATTAATTGCTTACACTATTTTTTCATTCATTAAATTGTGTGTTGAACAAATGTAGACATTTATAAAATACAACTAGTCTTTAAAAAATATACTTACTCAACATAAATGCCTAAAACCCATTCAAATATGCCTAAAAAATAACTCAAATAGTTATCTTTATATGACCCAAAAAATTATGCAAACCAATAAAATATAGCCTACAAATTCAAAATGACAAAAAAAAGACCAAATAATGACCTATAAAAATACGTTTCTACAACCAGAGGATTATGAACATAGCCATGAGTATTGTCTGTGGTGTAAAAAAAAAAGACATGCTATCAAAGACCGGGAGGGCCCTAGTTCTAATCAAAGCCTTGACTAATACTAATACACCTCCTTCCTTCATTTCATTCATATCAAGCGTTGCTTGCTATCGCTTTCTCGACTCGAGGCAAAGGAAATATCGGCAACGTTGCGAGTTACATTCTTCCTTAAGTCGATATCATAAACAACAATCTTCCACCGGTTTCTTCATAACACGGGTGTTACGGTAATGTGAATTCGACGTATAAGGCCCGTTAATCAAAAGGCAAGCACTACAAAATGATCAAAATAATAGTTTAACATCATTGTAAAGTGGGTCAAGATGTAACGCGTAAAAATGTGTCTGTTGCAGCCGACGCTGCGATTGGTGAACGCACAGTCAACAAATGAATTTAACTTAAGGGGAATCGTGTACGTTATAAATTGGTCATGGACTGAATTGACTTCAAAATAAGTAAATATGCTATAAAAAATTACAACCTTAAAGAAACACTCCCCTAAAATACTGAAAAATATCTGCTTTGGCTCTCGAAGAACTCACTTGAAAGTAGTTGTTTTTTTTCAGGGTTAAGACCTATGTTACTCGTCCGGTCAAAAACCACCACGCGATAAAGCCGTCAGCAATGTGAGGATTTGTCCTTTCAAGAAGACTGTCTGTGCCCTTGATTCCAGCATATGGTAAATATTGTTTTGATTATCTAGAATATTATTGAAGGCACGGATAAGGAAGCTTTACTATCGAAAAGAGGAAGCGAAAACACGGTGACAATAGTCACCGCCCCATACTCAAGGCTACTTCTCCCAGAATGACGTCAACAGAACCTACGCCATAAAAAAATGCATTAATCGCACAATAGGCGCGTGCCCGGCGCGTCGTCCACGAAGCCTGTTCCCGAACAATGGTCTGTTAAAAATAGGCGGACCTTGGTCGCGCGATCAAACTCTGAGGGGACCTCCCACTCAGACGCATCCCCGTCGAGAATCTAAAGTCATAAGGCCGCACGATCCCACAGGGCTAGTAGAGCGATCAGCATTCTTCTATAGATACCCTGATCCGGGAGGTCAGGGTTCAACCTCGATCCGAAGCATACAATGTAGTTTCCCACCATTCTCCCCTCAGATGATTGCCAAAGCAGTTACACACAGAATCACCCTCATCGGTGAGCACCCGGACTAAACATCATGCTCATTTGTCAGTAACGGGGGGTTATCGACTTTGGTAATCTTGGACTAAAGTTCTCGCCTCCTCAAGACCCGATGTTCGTGGGTTCAAACCTACCCGAGGTCGATGGATTTTTCTTGATCGGTAAAAATAAATACCACAACTTCCTTCACCAAGGAAAAGAAAAGTCGTCTGCCCCATTTTGATTGTGGCATCTAAAATAACACTGGAAGGTATGTGAAAATACCTTTCCCGGCAAAATTGGTAGGCGCTTTCGCTAATAGAAATTCTCGTATGCTGACAATCAATCGGTTTAGAAAGTGCACGTTAGTTATCTCAAATAAAAGAATCCATAACGGGGAGGTCGAGGATCGAATGTCAGCCAGTTATGCCGAAGGCGAGGTTACCTAAATGGGGTTGTTCAAATGCAGGCATATTTCCTCCCAATTTTTCCTTATTTATGCCTATCCCAAAAAGATCAATTGCGGATTACCAGGATGAGAAGAAAGATGAAATGCAAAAAAAAAATGTTAAAGCTCTTAACCGTTTATCAAATTATCACATTTGGTCTACCATGCCTGCCCATAAATTTGTATCTAATAGGTACTGTAAAATTAAATAATATGACTATCAGGCACTGTTGGTCATAAAACTCAAATTAAAACACACAATAGCAGGTGAGGGAACGTTTTTAAGTATTACGTAAGCGCGATTTTGGACCCCTTACAGCCCCCCCTCGCCCATGTAGTAGACAAAAATAAGCAAAGCTCGACTTCCTTCCACTTTAGCTTAAGTAATAATGTCGACTATTTTATTTAAATTGGTTTACAGGAATAACCGTTAATATTTTTTTTTGTAATTGGTTCACAGGAATAACCGTTAATTTTTTTTTGTAATTGGTTCACAGGAATAACCATTATTTCTATTTTATAGATTGCTGGTAATTATTTAACGTAAACGTGGAAATTAATGGTGCGATTCACAATAAATAATACAGTAAAATTAATTTAAATGTATTGTATTAAACAAGTAAAGTTGAAAATGTTTGTATGAATATAAAAATATATATATAAATGCACACTTAATTAAAATAACAAAAAAAGTATGGCATTAGCGAATACATAACTTATTATAGTAATAAAAAAAATCTCCGGAAACCTTTATTTATACCCTTAAAAATTATTGCGAGCCATAACAGATAATATGTTTAAGTGGGTTATTTCTATGTATCAATGTTTATATAATGCATTAAAATTTAAAACTTAAAAAAAAATTATTAATTTAATTTTAACCGTGAATAACTTGATAAATAAATCAAACCATTATTTTTAAAACATAACATTTTCCAAAATATTTTGTTTAAGTTAATGACAACAATGGTATTGTTTAACATTATTGGAAATCTCTTTAACGGGCTCAATAGAAGAGAGCTGGAATTGCATGTCCTCTTATGAATTCAATTTGTTGTAATATTTGGTTTTAGTTGAAATGTATTTAGACACTCCAGCCCCAGAAAGATTATTAAGTATCGAGGAAAAACCCAGGACTCCAAGAGCAAACTATGAGAAAAGCTACGCTAAAGGACTCCAGGTGAGACGCTGCGTGGTTGGTTATAACTGCTAGGATATAACTCATCCTTACCGAAGACAGGTAAACAGCGTTATCTATTTTTTTTAATATTATATTCTACGCAGTCTAATATTTTTAATAAAATATTACAAAATTTAATCACTAATCATTATTTAGATACACGCATACCTAATCACGTCGTTCCCTTGCGGGTTAGGCAAGAAACTGTGCATATGTCTAAAAAAAAAACTCCGTACGTAATCTATCCTCACTAACTTTCTCCACACTTCTCATTCCTCGCATATTTCCTTCGCTTCAACATCATCCATACACGCGCTTTTATTATTAAAACGCTTATTTTTTTCTCTTTTTTCACATATTCATCTACCATATTTAGACACGTCCTTATGATCCACACACTCTACCTTCATATATTTGTTTCGCACCTTGATCCAGATTCAACATGCTCAAACCAACGTAAGACGTTTCTTTCACATTGAGTGATTGGATTCCCTTTCAAACCGCACTCCCTCAGCAGCCATTCATTTACTGACTCTGACCATACCAAGTTTTTCCACATATTATTATATTTCTTAGATATCTCATTCCAACCACATTCAGCTTACTCGTGTGTTTCTTCTGACAAACCCTTGCTTCACATACATAAAACAATGTTGGCGTTCACACTTAAACATACTGCCATATTTGCCTCTTTCTATACTACTTTATTCTTTGTAATAATCCACATACATCCAACTATTCTCCGAGATTTCAATTTCACCATCCATCCTTCCATTTTTACAAAGAATTCTACTCAGACACACACAAAATCATTCACTTGTTCTAACAGTTTTTCATTTATACTAAGCTAACAATAGTTTCCTGATCTAATCAGTAATTACATGTAAAACCATAAGTTACTAAAATTAACCTTTTATGTGTCACTTATGAAACTTGTACTATAGTTAATATTTAACAACTTCTATAAAAAAAATCCCGGCAAAGATTTATCTGATTACCAAACCCTTCCTTCACCTCTGACAAGACATCTTGTGAATATGGGGAATGCCAGGCCTCCACCGTGGTTCGGATTCCACGTTAAACTGTAGGTCCTCTATTTCAAACTCGCAATCACCCTACCATTACACATTAGCGTAAGTGCGTACAAACCAAACGGGTAGTAAGACGCGGTGCTAATAATAATAATATTATAAAAAAATGAAATCAACAGTAACCAGATAGAGGATCGCCGAAGTCATCTTGACGTTTAACCTTTTATAAACAAGAATAAAGGCAGCCATGACGTCACTTTGTGCGGTGAAAGGGGGAGGGGGGTTGCGCTAGCGAGGATGAGTGTAGGGGGGTTATACACAATGAGGAAAGGAGGGATAAAATTTGTTAATACATATTTATTGCTTCGTTAAGGCTGAAGAACTATTGTGTGCGTTTAACTTATTTTTTTGTTTCCCCCCTCTCTATTTGATGTTTCCTGTTATGGAAGTCATTTCCGCGATGTTAAATGGCGGCTCAAGAAATTGTAATTAAATCTACAGCGCACTTTCATTAACATTTTTCCTTCCGCAAAAAAGAAAAAGTAATAGAAATACACGTAATAGCACTCACATCGGTAGTCACGCGGACTAAACGCCAACGTGTACTGCGGTGTACTGTTGACTTGGAGGTCTGGGGTTCAATTTCTAATAGAGTAAGTGTACTGGGCTATGTGTTGGTTGCACCCTGAGAAAAAAAATTAATAACCGTTTGTGTTTGCGCCCACTTGATATTAAAAAAACTGTATACTATTTACTTACGAAAACATTCAATTTTTTCCACGGTTTTACTAAATATTTCGTATGTCACATTTTTTTCAGAATGTTAATTGTGTTTAGTCCAGCACGGTCGAAAAATGTATCATCGGCAGAATTGATATACAAGATCAATGATTAACCTAACCTACCAACAATCCTTCATAATTAGTTTTGAAACAGGACCGATCAAAAAATACAGTTTCTAGTATCAAAGCTTTGAAGGGGGCGAACACTTAACGGTTTATTTTAAGCGGGTGGTAACGCCTATTTTTTTTTTCAAAATGCGCTACCAACGCGGTCGCAATCAACAGGCCACCATGTACCGACTGTGTTTTTTCCTAAATTGTTTCCCATTCCATGTAAATGCCGGTGTTCCTTTTTTTAACATTTATCTTCTCATTCCCTACCTCGTTAGTGGAATTACGTACAAGTATATACACGCACACGCACGCACACACACACACACACACACATATATATATATATATATATATATATATATATATATATATATCCTTAAGTTAACAACACGAAGGTTAGTTTGATGTGATTTCTATCCTTCCAGAGCTGGGCATGCACTCAGACAATCGGCTGGTTAGTGCTGCCTGCGCCGGTAGAAATCCCTTGCACTAGGAGAGTTTAGAAATCCGCCTTCCACACTGAATTTCTACGCGCGAGAGCGAAAGGGCCTACCACTTTCTTCAGGAAAGGTAATTTCACATACCTTCCAGGGTTCTTTTAAGTACCACAATCGACATGGGATAAGCACTTCTCCTCCAAAGGAAGTTGTACTACGAATCTTTATCGGTCAAGAAAAAATCCGTCGACCCCAGTTGGGTCTGAACCACGAACATCGGGTCCTGACGCGAGCACTTTAACCCAAGGCTCCCGAGGTCAACACATGTTTATATATCGTAAATTCGCTTTGCTCGGCTTACCGTTTAGCCACAAGAAATCTTCAAAGAAAGGTCCGCACGGGCTTTAAAGTTGCTCCGCCATTTTGAATTCATTTCGGGGGTTAAAAATTAAAATGTTTAACTTTTTGGAATTCTTCTCGTCGGTTACAGACTAAAAGCTATAAGTTTGCCAAATTTCAAGTTTCTATCTCATCTGAAAGTTAAGTAAACATTAATGTCAATGAGTGAGTCGGCCGTGTGGCTTTATAGTAATACGATATAATAATTAATTTTACGACTTATAAATTGCATTGTTTTTTTAGAGAGGTATTTAAGGTGCACTTTTTTTTAACTGACTGATTATATAAGCACATTACTTCTAAACTAACGTACATCTAAAAAAGACACTACACCCATCCCCCGGCCGTTAATTCATCAATGTGAAAAGAGGAGATCTACATTTATTTCCCCAATTATAAATACTTAGGCTATGCCGGGAATATAGCCCGGGATCCTTAGCTCAATAGACAAACACGCTATCGACTGAGTTCGGGGTGAGGGTTCGGACCACTTTTATGTTGAAAAGGGACAAGAACAAGAGTAAATAAACTCAACATGCTAGAAAACCTAAAATTCAAAAGACAGTCACTATGTTGGTATTTGCACTTTGTACATTATCTAAAGATGTTTACCCCTGCACTCCATATTATAGGGCGTCCGGGCTACCCCACTATTTACACTAATGAGGTAGGGTGAGAAAAGTATAATTTATGGGAATTGTATCCTTATTTGTGAGGAAAGATTAAGAATTCCCCCGGGGCCCTCAGAAACATGGCTTGGATTCAAACCGCGCTCTTTATTGGCCTACCTTTGGCTTTGTAAGCGTGCCCACCGGCGAGGTTATTAGGGATCGATAATCTGCATTAAGATATTTCTTTCTTTTTAAATTCTCTTCTGCCCAAAACAACACAATTTGATAAACATCTTTATACCTCATTAGCATTTGCCTTGTAAAAGGCCAAACACAGGGAAGTCAAAACGAAATATTTATCGAATACGGTTCTTTTAAATTTGTATTTAAAAAGTCATACTACCATTATAAAAGTCGTAAGTAAAACAATTCATTAAAAATAATCTACAACAAATAAAAGTTACCCGTATAATATAAGTAAGGAATTTATCCGATTCTGACGAAAAAAGTCAAGAGAAAAAAAAAAAAAAGTATTTTAAAATGAGATTAAATTAAAGAAAGAACTAAAATAACTTTTTTTTTTAAATCAACCAAAAACAAATTTAGAAAAATAGTCAAAGAACCAGAATGAAACTAAGTAAGTATACATCGATTCCAATTCCAGTTCTTGGGCAAATTGTTTTTAAGAGCCCTGTTCCATTTACTTAAAAATAATTGTTAATTTCTGATATCGGTTCTGGTACTGGTTCCAGTTCAACTCCCTGACAAACACAATAGTTAGTTAGCAACTCAATATATAACGACTAATATAGTCAGTCCTTGCTTTTTCAGTCATCTAAAGAACTCTTTTCGCCACGACTTGACAATAGAAAACAAAAATATAATTATTGAGTTGAGATGACATTTAAGAAGACCCTCCTAAGCCAATGATACGAGCAAGGTTACGTTTTTAACGTTCTCCAGGATGAGCAACTAATAATTAATTTACCAATTACTGTTATAGTATTATCTAATGCAACTGTAGAATCTCAATTTTTCTCTCTCCCATTTTTTGTTTGAATATTAAGTTACTACCAGTGCTCGAATTGCACCGGAGCGCCGTTCCAGTTGATACGAAAATATATTACGAGCGCTCCGGTTGATACAACAAAGGTTTAAAGCGTTCCGCCTGCACACTAGAACGCTACCTCTTCGTTCTTCCTATCGTTTTCCAAAAGGATCTCTATTCTAGTCTGAGCGAACCCAGATCCTACTACGTGTGTGTATAGTGTATTGGATTTTGAACGGACCTAGACACCATTTGTCGGCGGCGGATAAATCTTTAAAAATGCTAAACGGATTTAATAAAAACTAAACCTGATCAGTAGTCAGAATTTACATGCAAATTAATATCCCAAAATAGACGTATGTGGTGTCTGAAATATGCAAATATATACTAAATTCCACCATGCAGATACTACTGATAATGTTTGTTTTAAAAAAACACTGTCTTGGTTTGGTTCAAAATAATACTTAAATTAATTAAAATTTGTGCGTATTAGAAAGGACTTTACATTAAAGTGTTGAATATTTGGTTGTGTCTGCTAATTTAATGAACAATATTTGATACTAAGCATTTTACATTGAAACAACCTTTTCCCTATGGATTAAATAATAATAATAATTCTTAACATTCTTATAATTTTTCATAACAATGTAAAACAAAGAATTTTTAAAATTATCTGATGCCATATTTTGCCTCTTCTGTAGCAATATTTTGTAGAATGACAGTCTTTTTACTTCACCGGAAGTGAATGGGGAATGTTTTCAAGTGTCTTATTTTTTGCTAAATGAAAATAAGGAACAAAATAAAATAAATACTATGAATATAACATGAATACTATCATTTATTGTAAATATATTTTTTTAACTATAAATGTAGTAATATTCATAAGATACGTAGAATATTAAAAATATGCGATATATGCAAAAACAAATGTTCTACATATGAATATTGTGTGTGTGTGTGTGTGTGAAATATTAAAAAGAGTAGGTTTGGGATGGTATCAGTAACTCATTCCAAAAATGCACACAAATCCTAACATTCCTAACCAAACACATCGGCTTACAAAATATTTTCAAGAAAATAATTGTCATTAAAAACCAAGATACGTGCAACGTGCAGTTGATAATAAATAAGCGTAAAAATATGGTTTTCGCAAAAAGGAATTATAAGTTTGATGAAAATGAAAGTGTGTAAGAAAACCGTAGCTTGCCCTGCATGTTTTGTTACCAGTTTCTTGCAACCCTGGATCATTATGTTGGCAAGTTCTAACTACAATATTGTCGGGATTTAAATTATTGTAATTCAGCTTCCTATAGTTAAATATTGATTATTAAATTGTAAACAACACTTTGCCTCTTTAGAATTATTCAATATCACATCTTTTTAACTTTGTTTCATCATTCGATTTTCTAAAACACAAAATACTCTATTTATTTGGAGATGCTACAAATCTATATTTCTCATACAAAGACTGTCATCACGTTTATTAGTAAAATTAATGAACAGGCTAATTGATTTACAGAAAAAATAATCCCATAGCATAGGTAGGTACTTAGGTTTTAGATTAGTGCCTACCTACATTGTTCTGTAAGGTGTTAACAGGCGAGAATTTGGCACACGCTTTAATTATAACACAAACAATTAATTTACTATGAGCCTACCTTTTGACAGAGTACCTGAAGTGAAGAGATGATATATGGGGCGCCCCAATCTTGAGTCTTGAGCACTTAATAAAATAATTATTTCACACGAGAGAGTTTAAGGGCTTTGTACCTCGAGGCTTAGAGACGCTTGAACACTGATTTTACCGTTATACAAACAAAAGCGCGGGAGTAGGCGAGCCCAGAGCCAGTAATAGAGAAGGGTCAATGTGGTGCTGACACCTACTGCTAATAAGTATAATTAACTATAAAAAATAGAGCACAGCTGGCTCAGTAGGTATATTCACACTAAACATACATAGTTAAATATTAGATATCGTTTTACTGTGGAAGTGTATTTTTCCTTTCAGTATTAATTAATTGTAATTATCAATAAATTAGATTAGTACCCTATAGTAAACTGCAATGTGATATTCATTTTACTGAAATTCAATTAAACTGGCATGGCTTAGCGTCCATCTTATTGAAGTGTGTATAGACAATACAATAAGTTCTACCAATGTAATAGTGTTGTTCTGTAAAATAATTAAGGAGTGGTTGGTTGTTAGTTGTTACCGTTCCGGTTGTTAGAATTTCCCAATTCGAGCACTGGTTACTACTAGGGTAATTAACGTCTTAGTTTAAGTGGTATGGATTAATATGATAACTTAGAGGAAATGCACCCACATTGGCATAAAAAAGGAGATGGGAAAATCCAATAGGTAATATATGGAATACCGCCATCAGTGCACTTGGCTGAGGTATGAACCCCACCACTAGAAAACCAGATTGACCCCTATGGCCACCGATGCGGGTTATTTAGAGTACTGAAAATGTTTTTAAAACAAAGATGTTTCATAAGATAGTGGATTTTTTTTAATAAAAATTAAAACTGCAAATTAAACCACTAATTGTTAAGGTGTCAGGTTAAATGCACCTGCGACTAATTTTACTTCCGGAGGGGGAATCTAAAAAGGGAAGACGAATACGGGGTTTGGGGGTTTGTTATGACTGGATCAAATAAAGAGATAGTAAACTTCAAAAGAACTACAAGTTTAGAAGAAGAGGGCAAAAGAGGGGCGCAGAAGTTCATTGTACTTTGTGAAGATAGGGAGAGAATGGTGGAGAATAGGGGAGGAGGGAGGGGGGATGTCTTGAATGTAAACGAGATAGGGATCATGTGGTGGGTTTGATGTACTAGCTTTACTGAAAGAATTATTGTACTTACGATCCAGTCAATTTGTGCAGTGCAATTTTAAAAAAAGAATTAGTTACGAGCCTAATTTGTTTTAACATTCAAATCAGAGTTCTCCAAACTAAGGTCCGCGGGCCACATCCGATCCGCCACAAGATTATATCCGGCCCGTTCCAAGGTTTTATCAAAAAACAAACTAATTGTTTGTCTTCGTTATTTATTAGCAACGCAGTTTATTTGACAGGTCCAGTTTCTGTCCGCACGCGTGCTTCCCCCCATGACACCAAGCCAGAGTGCTTCCCCCCATGACACCAAGCCAGAGTGTTCCCTTCATGACACCAAGCCAGAGTGCTTCCCTCCATGACACCAAGCCAGAGTGCTTCCCCCCATGACACCAAGCCAGAGTGTTCCCTTCATGACACCAAGCCAGAGTGCTTCCC